>JAJLRB010001309.1:0-38487 GCA_020976825.1 Odocoileus hemionus | reverse complement strand
TCCACAAGCCCCTCAAGAGAAGGCTTCTCTCAGCAGTAGGTGTGAGGGTGGGACCCTGAGTTTGCTGCCTCAAGTGGAATATACACCGAGAAGCCCTGATTCGGAAAGGAGGCTGGGTTTCCTTGCAGTGAATTGAATACAGGCTCCTCTATCATCTCACAAGGAGAAGGGATGTCTGAATCCCCTGTGGAGTCCCTAAAAAAAGCCTTGGTCCCCGACTCCTTTCGACGTAATGCCTCACATTCCTTTGACACCTCGAGCGTCACGCAGAGTTCACTGCTTCAAAAGGTGACGATGCCTGACTCCTCTTGAACATTGACAGGAATCCCCATATCCCTGAGCTAATGGAAAAGGACCATGGGTCTCCCGCCTCACCTCGAGAAGCATCCCTTTGGCCCTGCCAAGCCTCGAAGATATTCCTGAGGTGTCCCTCGTAACTCGACAGGAGTCCTGACATCCCTGGATAAACAGAGTTTTGAAGGCCTTCCATGCCGTAACTCGAGAATATAACCCAGGTCCCTGCCTCAACTCGAGAAAAACCATGAGACTTCCCCTCAAAGCGAAATGAGCCCCAATTCCCCTGCACTGCATGCAGAGCAATTCCGTGAGCCCCATGAAACATGTAAGGAGCCTCGACTTGCTTGATGGATCTCAAGACAGTCTGCAAGAAAACTGTCACAAGTACAGAGGGACCCTGAGGTCACACCAGCATCGCGAAGTAGCTCCATGTACCCCAAATTAACTCGAGATGATGCGCGATTCCCCTGCCTTGACTGCACAGCCATCCCGCCTTCCACATCAAAAACGACAGTGGCTTGACTTCCTTTAGGGAACACCAGAGGTTCCCCTAGAAAAACGTGCCAAGCCTAGAGGAATACCAAGTTCATAGAGCCACTTGCGGAATGCTCCGTGCACCCCAAATTGCCTGGAGATGAGGGCTGATTGCCTGGCTTAGACTCAAGAAGAATGCCTACTTTCCATAAGCCCCTCAAGAGAAGGCTTCTCTCAGCAGTAGGTGTGAGGGAGGGACCCTGTGTTTGCTGCCTCAATTGGAATATACACTGAGAAGCCCTGACTCGAAAGGAGGCCGGGTTTCCTTGCAGTGGCTTGAATACAGGCTCCTCTTTCATCTCACATGGTGAAGGGATGACTGAATCCCCTGTGGAGTCCTTAGAGAAAGGCCTAGGTCCCCGACTCCTTTCAACGAAATGCCTCACATGACTTTGACACCTCGAGCGGCACGCAGAGTTCACTGCATCAAAAGCTGACGATGCCTGACTCCTCTTGAACATTGACAGGAATCCCAATATCACTGTCGCTACTGGAAGGGACCCTGAGCCTCCCACCTCACTTCGAGAAGTGTCCCTTTGCCCCTGCCAAGCCTCAAAGAGAGTCCTGAGGTTTCCCTCGTAACTAAAGAGGAGTCCAGACGTCGCTGGACAAACACGAGTGTTGAAGGGCCATCCCCGCCGTAACTCGAGTATATAACACAGGTCCCAGCCGCAATTCGAGAAAAACCATGAGACTTCCCGCTCAAAGTGAGATGAGGCCCGATTCCCCTGCAATGCATGCAGAGCAATCCCGTGATCTCCATGAAACATATAAGGAGCCTCGACTTCCTTGATGGATCTCGAGACAATCCCCAAGAACACTTTCACAAGTAGAGAGGCACCCTGAAGTCACACAAGCATCACGAAGTAGTTCCATGTACACCAAATCAACTCGAGATGAGGCCCGATTCCCCTGCCTTGACTCCAGAGGCATCCCCAGTTCCCCAGCACACACGACCAGTGGCTTGACTTCTTTTAAACAACTCCAGAGGTTCCCCGAGAAAAACTTGCCAAACCTAGAGGAACACCAAGTTCAGGAGAGCAACTCGAGGACAGCTCCTTGGAACCCAAATTGCCTGGAAATGAGAGCGGATTGCCTGGATTGGACTCAAGACATATGCCTACTTTCCACAAGCCCCTCAAGTGTAGGCTTCTCTCAGCAGTAGGTGTGAGGGACGGACCCTGAGTTTAATGCCTCAAGTGGAATATACGCCGAGAAGCCCTGACTCGAAAGGAGGCCGGGTTTCCTTGCAGTGGCTTGAATACAGGTTCCTCGTTCATTTCACAAGGTGAAGGTATGTCTGAATCCCCAGTGGAGTCCCTAGAAAAAGCCCTAGGTCACAGACTCCTTTCAACGGAATGCCTCACATGCATTTGACACCTCGAGCGGCACGCAGAGTTCACTGCTTCAAAAGGTGACGATGCCTGACTCCTCTTGAACATTGACAGGAATGCCAATATCCCTGAGGCTACTGGAAAGGGACACTTTGCCTCCCGCCTCACCTCGAGAAGCGTCCCTTTGGCCCTGCCTAGCCTCGAAGAGATTCCGGAGGTGTCCCTCGTAACTCGACAGGAGTCCTGATGTCGCTGGACAAACACGAGTCTTGAAGTGCCATCCCTGCCGTATCTCGAGAATATAACCCAGGTCTGCACCGCAACTCGAGAAAACCCATGAGACTTCGCCCTCAAAACGAGATGAGGCACGATTCCCCTGCACTGCATGCAGAGCAATCCCGTGATCTCCATGTAACATGTAAGGAGCCTCGACTTGCTTGATGGATCTTGAGACAATCCGCAAGAACACTGTCACAAGTACAGAGTGACCCTGAGGTCACACCAGCATCAACAAGGAGCTCCATGTACCCCAAATCAACTGGAGATGAAGCCCGATTCCCCTGCCTTGAATGCAGTGCCATCCCGCGTTACACATCAAACACGAAAGTGGCTTGACTTCCTTTAGGCAACTCCAGAGGTTCCCCGAGAAAAACGTGCCAAGCCTAGAGGAATACCAAGTTCATAGATCCACTAGAGGAATGCTCCGTGGAGCACAAATTGCCTGGAGATGAGAGCTGATTGCCTGGCTTAGACTCAAGAAAGATGCCTACTTTCCAAAAGCTCCTCAAGAGAAGACTTCTCTCAGCAGTAGGTGTGAGGGAGGGACCCTGAGTTTGCTGCCTCAAGTGGAATATACACCGAGAAGCCCTGACTCGAAATGAGGCTGGGTTTTCTTACAGTGACTTGAATACAGGCTCCTCTATCATCTCACAAGTTGAAGGGATGTCTGAGTCCCCTGTGGAGTCCATAGAAAAAGGCCTAGTTCCCCGACTCCTTTCGATGAAATGCCTCACATGCCTTTGACAACTCGAGCGGAATGCAGAGTTCACTACTTCATAAGGTGACGATGCCTGACTCCTCTTGAACATTGACAGGAAGCCCCATATTTCTGGGCTACTGGAAAGGGACACTGGGTCTCCCGCCTCACCTTGAGAAGTGTCCCTTTGGCCCTGCCAAGCCTGGAAGAGATTTCTGAGGTATCCGTCGTAACTCGACAGGAGTCCTGACGTCGCTGGACAAACACGAGTTTTGAAGGGCCATCCCCATCGTAACTCGAGAATATACCGCAAGTCCCCACCGCAACTCGAGAAAAACCATGAGACTTCCCCCTCAAAGCGAGATGATGAGGCACGATTCCCCTGCACTGCATGCAGAGCAATCCCGTGATCCCCATGAAACATGAAAGGAGACTCGACTTGCTTGATGGATCTTGAGACAATCCGCAAGAACACTGTCACAAGTACAGAGTGACCCTGAGGTCACACCAGCATCGCCAAGGAGCTCCATGTACCCCAAATCAACTGGAGATGAAGCCCGATTTCCCTGCCTTGAACGCAGAGCCATCCCGCATTCCACATCAAACACGACAGTGGCTTGACTTCCTTTAGGCAACTCCAGAGGTTCCCCGAGAAAAACGTGCCAAGTCTATAGAAATACCAAGTTCATAGAGGCACTAGAGGAATGCTCCGTGGACCCCAAATTGCCTGGAGATGAGAACTGATTGCCTGGCTTAGACTCAAGAAGGATGCCTACTTTCCACAAGCCCCTCAAGGGAAGGCTTCTCTCAGCAAAAGGTGTGAGGGTGGGACCCTGAGTTTGCTGCCTCAAGTGGAATATACACCGAGAAGCCCTGATTTGGATGGAGGCTGGGTTTCCTTACAGTGAATTGAATACAGGCTCCTCTATCATCTCACAAGGAGAAGGGATGTCTGAATTCCCTGTGGAGTCCCTAAAGAAAGCCCTTGGTCCCCGACTCCTTTCTACGTAATGCCTCACATTCCTTTGACACCTCGAGCGGCACGCAGAGTTCACTGCTTCAAAAGGTGACGATGCCTGACTCCTCTTGAACATTGACAGGAATCCCAATATCCCTGAGCTAATGGAAAAGGACCATGGGTCTCCCGCCTCACCTCGAGAAGCATCCCTTTGGCCCTGCCAAGCCTCGAAGATATTCCTGAGGTGTCCCTCGTAACTCGACAGGAGTCCTGACATTCCTGGATAAACAAGAGTTTTGAAGGGCCTTCCATGCCGTAACTCGAGAATATAACCCAGGTCCCTGCCTCAACTCGAGAAAAACCATGAGACTTCCCCCTCAAAGCGAAATGAGCCCCAATTCCCCTGCACTGCATGCAGAGCAATTCCGTGAGCCCCATGAAACATGTAAGGAGCCTCGACTTGCTTGATGGATCTCAAGACAGTCTGCAAGAAAACTGTCACAAGTAGAGTGGGACCCTGAGGTCACACCAGCATCGCAAAGTAGCTCCATGTACCCCAAATTAACTCGAGATGATGCGCGATTCCCCTGCCTTGACTGCACAGCCATCCCGCCTTCCACATCAAAAACGACAGTGGCTTGACTTCCTTTAGGGAACACCAGAGGTTCCCCTAGAAAAACGTGCCAAGCCTAGAGGAATACCAAGTTCATAGAGCCACTTGAGGAATGCTCCGTGCACCCCAAATTGCCTGGAGATGAGGGCTGATTGCCTGGCTTAGACTCAAGAAGAATGCCTACTTTCCACAAGCCCCTCAAGAGAAGGCTTCTCTCAGCAGTAGGTGTGAGGGAGGGACCCTGTGTTTGCTGCCTCAATTGGAATATACACTGAGAAGCCCTGACTCGAAAGGAGGCCGGGTTTCCTTGCAGTGGCTTGAATACAGGCTCCTCTTTCATCTCACAAGGTGAAGGGATGACTGAATCCCCTGTGGAGTCCTAGAGAAAGGCCTAGGTCCCCGACTCCTTTCAACGAAATGCCTCACATGACTTTGACACCTCGAGCGGCACGCAGAGTTCACTGCATCAAAAGCTGACGATGCCTGACTCCTCTTGAACATTGACAGGAATCCCAATATCACTGTCGCTACTGGAAGGGACCCTGGGCCTCCCACCTCACTTCGAGAAGTGTCCCTTTGCCCCTGCCAAGCCTCAAAGAGAGTCCTGAGGTTTCCCTCGTAACTAAAGGGGAGTCCAGACGTCGCTGGACAAACACGAGTGTTGAAGGGCCATCCCCCCCGTAACTCGAGTATATAACACAGGTCCCAGCCGTAATTCGAGAAAAGCCATGAGACTTCCCGCTCAAAGTGAGATGAGGCCCGATTCCCCTGCAATGCATGCAGAGCAATCCCGTGATCTCCATGAAACATATAAGGAGCCTCGACTTCCTTGATGGATCTCGAGACAATCCCCAAGAACACTTTCACAAGTAGAGAGGGACCCTGAAGTCACACAAGCATCACGAAGTAGTTCCATGTACACCAAATCAACTCGAGATGAGGCCCGATTCCCCTGCCTTGACTCCAGAGGCATCCCCAGTTCCCCAGCACACACGACCAGTGGCTTGACTTCCTTTAAAACTCCAGAGGTTCCCCGAGAACAACTTGCCAAGCCTAGAGGAACACCAAGTTCAGGAGAGCAACTCGAGGAATGCTCCTTGGAACCCAAATTGCCTGGAGATGAGAGCGGATTGCCTGGATTGGACTCAAGACGTATGCCAACTTTCCACAAGCCCCTCAAGTGTAGGCTTCTCTCAGCAGTAGGTGTGAGGGACGGACCCTGAGTTTAATGCCTCAAGTGGAATATACGCCGAGAAGCCCTGACTCGAAAGGAGGCCGGGTTTCCTTGCAGTGGCTTGAATACAGTTCCTCGTTCATTTCACAAGGTGAAGGTATGTCTGAATCCCCAGTGGAGTCCCTAGAAAAAAGCCCTAGGTCACCGACTCCTTTCAACGGAATGCCTCACATGCATTTGACACCTCGAGCGGCACGCAGAGTTCACTGCTTCAAAAGGTGACGATGCCTGACTCCTCTTGAACATTGACAGGAATGCCAATATCCCTGAGGCTACTGGAAAGGGACACTTTGCCTCCCGCCTCACCTCGAGAAGCGTCCCTTTGGCCCTGCCTAGCCTCGAAGAGATTCCGGAGGTGTCCCTCGTAACTCGACAGGAGTCCTGATGTCGCTGGACAAACACGAGTCTTGAAGTGCCATCCCTGCCGTATCTCGAGAATATAACCCAGGTCTGCACCGCAACTCGAGAAAAACCATGAGACTTCCCCTCAAAGCGAGATGAGGCACGATTCTCCTGCACTGCATGCAGAGCAATCCCGTGATCCCCATTAACATGTAAGGAGCCTCGACTTGCTTGATGGATCTTGAGACAATCCGCAAGAACACTGTCACAAGTACAGAGTGACCCTGAGGTCACACCAGCATCGCCAAGGAGCTCCATGTACCCCAAATCAACTCGAGATGAAGCCCGATTCCCCTGCCTTGAATGCAGAGCCATCCCGCGTTACACATCAAACACGAAAGTGGCTTGACTTCCTTTAGGCAACTCCAGAGGTTCCCCGAGAAATACGTGCCAAGCCTAGAGGAATACCAAGTTCATAGATCTACTAGAGGAATGCTCCGTGGACCCAAATTGCCTGGAGATGAGAGCTGATTGCCTGGCTTAGACTCAAGAAAGATGCCTACTTTCCACAAGCCCCTCAAGAGAAGACTTCTCTCAGCAGTAGGTGTGAGGGAGGGACCCTGAGTTTGCTGCCTCAAGTGGAATATACACCGAGAAGCCCTGACTCGAAATGAGGCTGGGTTTCCTTACAGTGACTTGAATACAGGCTCCTCTATCATCTCACAAGTTGAAGGGATGTCTGAGTCCCCTGTGGAGTCCATAGAAAAAGGCCTAGTTCCCCGACTCCTTTCGATGAAATGCCTCACATGCCTTTGACAACTCGAGCGGAATGCAGAGTTCACTACTTCATAAGGTGACGATGCCTGACTCCTCTTGAACATTGACAGGAAGCCCCATATCTCTGGGCTACTGGAAAGGGACCCTGGGTCTCCCGCCTCACCTTGAGAAGTGTCCCTTTGGCCCTGCCAAGCCTGGAAGAGATTTCTGAGGTATCCGTCGTAACTCGACAGGAGTCCTGACGTCGCTGGACAAACACGAGTTTTGAAGGGCCATCCCCATGGTAACTCGAGAATATACCGCAAGTCCCCACCGCAACTCGAGAAAAACCATGAGACTTCCCCCTCAAAGCGAGATGAGGCACGATTCCCCTGCACTGCATGCAGAGCAATCCCGTGATCCCCATGAAACATGAAAGGAGACTCGACTTGCTTGATGGATCTTGAGACAATCCGCAAGAACACTATCACAAGCAGTGAGGGAACCTGAGGTCACAGCAGCATCACGAAGGAGCTCCATGTACCTCAAAACACCTCGAAATGAGGCCCGATTCCCTTGACTTGACTCCTGAGCCATACCCCGATCCCCAGCAAACACGACCAGTGGCTTGACTTTCTTTAGGCATCTCTAGAGGTTCCCCGAGAACAACCTGCCAAGCCTAGAGGAATACCAAGTTCAGCAGAGCAACTCGAGGAATGCTCCGTGGACCGCAAATTGCCTGGAGTTGAGAGCTGATTGCCTGGCTTAGACTCAAGACGTATGCCAACATTCCACAAACCCCACAAGGGGAGGCTTCTCTCATCAGTAGGTGTGAGGGTGGAACCCTGAGATTTCTGCCTCAAGTGGAATATACACAGAGGACCCCTGACTCGAAAGGAGGCCGGGTTTCCTTGCAGTGGCTTGAATACAGGCTCATTTTTCATCTCACAAGGTGAAGGGATGTCTGAATCCCCTGTGGAGTCCCTAGAGAAAGGCCTAGGTCCCCGACTCCTTTCAACGAAATGCCTCATATGACTTTGACACCTCGAGCGGCATGCAGAGTTCACTGCTTCAAAAGGTGACGATGCCTGACTCCTCTTGAACATTGAGAGGAATCCCAATATTCCTGTGGCTACTGGAAAGGTACACTGGGTCTCCAGGCTCACCTCGAGAAGCGTCCCTTTGACCCTGCCAAGCCTCGAAGAGATTTCTGAGGTGTCCGTCGTAACTCGACAGGAGTCCTGACGTCCCTGGACAAACACGAGATTTGAAAGGCCATCCCCGCGGTAACTCGAGAATATACCCCAGGTCCGCACTGCAACTCGAGAAAAACCATGAGGCTTCCCCCTCAAAGCGAGATGAGCACGATTCCCCTGCAATGCATGCAGAGCAATCCCGTGATCCCCATGAAACATGTAAGGAGACTCGACTTGCTTGATGGATCTTGAGAGAATCCGCAAGAACACTATCACAAGCACAGAGGGACCCTGAGGTCACACCAGCATCGAGAAGGAGCAGCATGTACCCCAAATCAACTCGAGATGAGGCCCGATTCCCCTGCCTTGACTCCAGAGCCATCCCCCGTTCCCCATCAAACACGACAGTAGCTTGACTTCATATAGGTAACTCCAGAGGTTCCCCGAGAAAAACGTGCCAAGTCTATAGAAATACCAAGATCATAGAGGCACTAGAGGAATGCTCCGTGGACCCCAAATTGCCTGGAGATGAAAACTGATTGCCTGGCTTAGACTCAAGAAGGATGCCTACTTTCCACAAGCCCCTCAAGAGAAGGCTTCTCTCAGCAAAAGGTGTGAGGGTGGGACCCTGAGTTTGCTGCCTCAAGTGGAATATACACCGAGAAGCCCTGATTCGGATGGAGGCTGGGTTTCCTTACAGTGAATTGAATACAGGCTCCTCTATCATCTCACAAGGAGAAGGGATGTCTGAATCCCTGTGTGGAGTCCCTAAAGAAAGCCCTTGGTCCCCGACTCCTTTCGACGTAATGCCTCACATTCCTTTGACACCTCGAGCGTCACGCAGAGTTCACTGCTTCAAAAGGTGACGATGCCTGACTCCTCTTGAACATTGACAGGAATCCCCATATCCCTGAGCTAATGGAAAAGGACCATGGGTCTCCCGCCTCACCTCGAGAAGCATCCCTTTGGCCCTGCCAAGCCTCGAAGATATTCCTGAGGTGTCCCTCGTAACTCGACAGGAGTCCTGACATCCCTGGATAAACAAGAGTTTTGAAGGGCCTTCCATGCCGTAACTCGATAATATAACCCAGGTCCCTGCCTCAATTCGAGAAAAACCATGAGACTTCCCCCTCAAAGCGAAATGAGCCCCAATTCCCCTGCACTGCATGCAGAGCAATTCCGTGAGCCCCATGAAACATGCAAGGAGCCTCGACTTGCTTGATGGATCTCAAGACAGTCTGCAAGAAAACTGTCACAAGTACAGAGGGACCCTGAGGTCACACCAGCATCGCGAAGTAGCTCCATGTACCCCAAATTAACTCGAGATGATGCGCGATTCCCCTGCCTTGACTGCACAGCCATCCCGCCTTCCACATCAAAAACGACAGTGGCTTGACTTCCTTTAGGGAACACCAGAGGTTCCCCTAGAAAAACGTGCCAAGCCTAGAGGAATACCAAGTTCATAGAGCCACTTGCGGAATGCTCCGTGCACCCCAAATTGCCTGGAGATGAGGGCTGATTGCCTGGCTTAGACTCAAGAAGAATGCTTACTTTCCATAAGCCCCTCAAGAGAAGGCTTCTCTCAGCAGTAGGTGTGAGGGAGGGACCCTGTGTTTGCTGCCTCAATTGGAATATACACTGAGAAGCCCTGACTCGAAAGGAGGCCGGGTTTCCTTGCAGTGGCTTGAATACAGGCTCCTCTTTCATCTCACAAGGTGAAGGGATGACTGAATCCCCTGTGGAGTCCTTAGAGAAAGGCCTAGGTCCCCGACTCCTTTCAACGAAATGCCTCACATGACTTTGACACCTCGAGCGGCACGCAGAGTTCACTGCATCAAAAGCTGACGATGCCTGACTCCTCTTGAACATTGACAGGAATCCCAATATCACTGTCGCTACTGGAAGGGACCCTGGGCCTCCCACCTCACTTCGAGAAGTGTCCCTTTGCCCCTGCCAAGCCTCAAAGAGAGTCCTGAGGTTTCCCTCGTAACTAAAGAGGAGTCCAGTCGTCGCTGGACAAACACGAGTGTTGAAGGGCCATCCCCGCCGTAACTCGAGTATATAACACAGGTCCCAGCCGCAATTCGAGAAAAACCATGAGACTTCCCGCTCAAAGTGAGATGAGGCCCGATTCCCCTGCAATGCATGCAGAGCAATCCCGTGATCTCCATGAAACATATAAGGAGCCTCGACTTCCTTGATGGATCTCGAGACAATCCCCAAGAACACTTTCACAAGTAGAGAGGCACCCTGAAGTCACACAAGCATCACGAAGTAGTTCCATGTACACCAAATCAACTCGAGATGAGGCCCGATTCCCCTGCCTTGACTCCAGAGGCATCCCCAGTTCCCCAGCACACACGACCAGTGGCTTGACTTCCTTTAAACAACTCCAGAGGTTCCCCGAGAACAACTTGCCAAGCCTAGAGGAACACCAAGTTCAGGAGAGCAACGGGAGGAATGCTCCTTGAAACCCAAATTGCCTGGAGATGAGAGCGGATTGCCTGGATTGGACTCAAGACATATGCCAACTTTCCACAAGCCCCTCAAGTGTAGGCTTCTCTCAGCAGTAGGTGTGATGGACGGACCCTGAGTTTAATGCCTCAAGTGGAATATACGCCGAGAAGCCCTGACTGAAAGGAGGCCGGGTTTCCTTGCAGTGGCTTGAATACAGGTTCCTCGTTCATTTCACAAGGTGAAGGTATGTCTGAATCCCCAGTGGAGTCCCTAGAAAAAGCCCTTGGTCACCGACTCCTTTCAACGGAATGCCTCATATGCATTTGACACCTCGAGCGGCACGCAGAGTTCACTGCTTCAAAAGGTGACGATGCCTGACTCCTCTTGAACATTGACAGGAATGCCAATATCCCTGAGGCTACTGGAAAGGGACACTTTGCCTCCCGCCTCACCTCGAGAAGCGTCCCTTTGACCCTGCCTAGCCTCGAAGAGATTCCGGAGGTGTCCCTCGTAACTCGACAGGAGTCCTGATGTCGCTGGACAAACACGAGTCTTGAAGTGCCATCCCTGCCGTATCTCGAGAATATAACCCAGGTCTGCACCGCAACTCGAGAAAAACCATGAGACTTCCCCCTCAAAGCGAGATGAGGCACGATTCTCCTGCACTGCATGCAGAGCAATCCCGTGATCCCCATGAAACATGTAAGGAGCCTCGACTTGCTTGATGGATCTTGAGACAATCCGCAAGAACACTGTCACAAGTACAGGGTGACCCTGAGGTCACACCAGCATCGAGAAGGAGCTCCATGTACCCCAAATCAACTCGAGATGAGGCCCGATTCCCCTGCCTTGACTCCAGAGCCATCCCGCCTTCCCCATCAAACACGACAGTAGCTTGACTTCATTTAGGTAACTCCAGAGGTTCCCCGAGAAAAACGTGCCAAGTCTAGAGAAATACCAAGTTCATAGAGGCACTAGAGGAATGCTCCGTGGACCCGAAATTGCCTGGAGATGAGAACTGATTGCCTGGCTTAGACTCAAGACGTATGCCAACATTCCACAAGCCCCACAAGGGAAGGCTTCTCTCATCAGTAGGTGTGAGGGTGGAACCCTGAGTTTGCTGCCTCAAGTGGAATATACACCGAGAAGCCCTGACTCGAAAGGAGGCTGGGTTTCCTTACAGTGAATTGAATACAGGCTCCTCTATCATCTCACAAGGAGAAGGGATGTCTGAATCCCCTGTGGAGTCCCTAAAGAAAGCCCTTGGGCCCCGACTCCTTCCAACGTAATGCCTCACACTCCTTTGACACCTCGAGCGTCACACAGAGTTCACTGCTTCAAAAGGTGACGATGCCTGACTCCTCTTGAACATTGACAGAAATCCCCATATCCCTGAGCTAATGGAAAAGGACCATGGGTCTCCCGACTCAACTCGAGAAGCATCTCTTTGGCCCTGCCAAGCCTCGAAGATATTCCTGAGGTGTCCCTCGTAACTAGACAGGAGTCCTGACATCCCTGGGTAAACAAGAGTTTTGAAGGGCCTTCCATGCCGTAACTCGAGAATATAACCCAGGTCCCTGCCTCAACTCGAGAAAAACCATGAGACTTCCCCCTCAAAGCGATATGAGCCCCAATTCCCCTGCACTGCATGCAGAGCAATTCCGTGAGCCCCATGAAACATGTAAGGAGCCTCGACTTGCTTGATGGAGTTCAAGACAGTCTGCAAGAAAACTGTCACAAGTAGAGTGGGACCCTGAGGTCACACCAGCATCGCAAAGGAGCTCCATGTACCCCAAATTAACTCGAGATGATGCGCAATTCCCCTGCCTTGACTGCACAGCCATCCCGCCTTCCACATCAAAAACGACAGTGGCTTGACTTCCTTTAGGGAACACCAGAGGTTCCCCTAGAAAAACGTGCCAAGCCTAGAGGAATACCAAGTTCATAGAGCCACTAGAGGAATGCTCCGTGCACCCCAAATTGCCTGGAGATGAGGGCTGATTGCCTGGCTTAGACTCAAGAAGGATGCCTACTTTCCACAAGCCCCTCAAGAGAAGGCTTCTCTCAGCAGTAGGTGTGAGGGAGGGACCCTGTGTTTGCTGCCTCAATTGGAATATACACTGAGAAGCCCTGACTCGAAAGGAGGCCGGGTTTCCTTGCAGTGGCTTGAATACAGGCTCCTCTTTCATCTCACAAGGTGAAGGGATGACTGAATCCCCTGTGGAGTCCCTAGACAAAGGCCTAGGTCCCCAACTCCTTTCAACGAAATGCCTCACATGACTTTGACACCTCGAGCGGCACGCAGAGTTCACTGCATCAAAAGCTGACGATGCCTGACTCCTCTTGAACATTGACAGGAATCCCAATATCACTGTCACTACTGGAAGGGACCCTGGGCCTCCCACCTCACTTCGAGAAGTGTCCCTTTGCCCCTGCCAAGCCTGAAAGAGAGTCCTGAGGTTTCCCTCGTAACTAAAGAAGAGTCCAAACGTCGCTGGACAAACACGAGTGTTGAAGGGCCATCCCCGCCGTAACTCGAGTATATAACACAGGTCCCAGCCGCAATTCGAGAAAAACCATGAGACTTCCCGCTCAAAGTGAGATGAGGCCCGATTCCCCTGCAATGCATGCAGAGCAATCCCGTGATCTCCATGAAACATATAAGGAGCCTCGACTTCCTTGATGGATCTCGAGACAATCCCCAAGAACACTTTCACAAGTAGAGAGGGACCCTGAAGTCACACAAGCATCACGAAGTAGTTCCATGTACACCAAATCAACTCGAGATGAGGCCCGATTCCCCTGCCTTGACTCCAGAGGCATCCCCAGTTCCCCAGCACACACAACCAGTGGCTTGACTTCCTTTAAACAACTCCAGAGGTTCCCCGAGAAAAACTTGCCAAGCCTAGAGGAACACCAAGTTCAGGAGAGCAACTCGAGGACTGCCCCTTGGCACCCAAATTGCCTGGAGGTGAGAGCAGATTGCCTGAATTGGACTCAAGACGTATGCCACTGTTCCACAAGCCCCTCAAATGTAGGCTTCTCTCAGCAGTAAATGTGAGGAACGGACCCTGAGTTTAATGCCTCAAGTGGAATATACGCCGAGAAGCCCTGACTCGAAAGGAGGCCGGGTTTCCTTGCAGTGGCTTGAATACAGGTTCCTCGTTCATCTCACAAGTTGAAGGTATGTCTGAATCCCCAGTGGAGTCCCTAGAAAAAGCCCTAGGTCACCGACTCCTTTCAACGGAATGCCTCACATGCATTTGACACCTCGAGCGGCACGCAGAGTTCACTGCTTCAAAAGGTGACGATACCTGACTCCTCTTGAACATTGACAGGAATGCCAATATCCCTGAGGCTACTGGAAAGGGACACTTTGCCTCCCGCCTCACCTCGAGAAGCGTCCCTTTGGCCCTGCCTAGCCTCGAAGAGATTACTGAGGTGTCCCTCGTAACTCGACAGGAGTCCTGATGTCGCTGGACAAACACGAGTTTTGAAGTGTCATCCCTGCCGTATCTCGAGAATATAACCCAGGTCTGCACCGCAACTCGAGAAAAACCATGAGACTTTCCCCTCAAAGCGAGATGAGGCACGATTCTCCTGCACTGCATGCAGAGCAATCCCGTGATCCCCATGTAACAGGTAAGGAGCCTCGACTTGCTTGATGGATCTTGAGAAAATCCGCAAGAACACTGTCACAAGTACAGAGTGACCCTGAGGTCACACCAGCATCACCAAGGAACTCCATGTTCCCCAAATCAACTCGAGATGAAGCCCGATTCCCCTGCCTTGAATGCATAGCCATCCCGCGTTCCACATCAAATACGAAAGTGGCTTGACTTCTTTTAGGCAACTCCAGAGGTTCCCCGAGAAAAACGTGCCAAGCCTAGACTAATACCAAGTTCATAGATCCTCTCGAGGAATGCTCCGTGGACCACAAATTGCCTGGAGATGAGAGCTGATTGCCTGGCTTAGACTCAAGAAAGATGCCTACTTTCCACAAGCCCCTCAAGAGAAGAGTTCTCTCAGCAGTAGGTGTGAGGGAGGGACCCTGAGTTTGCTGCCTCAAGTGGAATATACGTCGAGAAGCCCTGACTCGAAAGGAGGCTGGATTTCCTTACAGTGACTTGAATACAGGCTCCTCTATCATCTCACAAGGTGAAGGGATGTCTGAGTCCCCTGTGGAGTCCATAGAAAAAGGCCTAGTTCCCCGACTTCTTTCGATGGAATATCTCACATGCCTTTGACAACTCGAGCGGAATGCAGAGTTCACTACTTCAAAAGGTGACGATACCTGACTCCTCTTGAACATTGACAGGAATCCCCATATCTGTGGGTTACTGGAAAGGGACCCTGGGTCTCCCGCCTCACCTTGAGAAGTGTCCCTTTGGCCCTGCCAAGCCTCGAAGAGATTTCTGAGGTATCCGTCGTAACTCGACAGGAGTCCTGACGTCGCTGGACAAACACGAGTTTTGAAGGGCCATCCCCATCGTAACTCGAGAATATACCCCAAGTCCCCACCGCAACTCGAGAAAAACCATGAGACTTTCCCCTCAAAGCGAGATGAGGCACGATTCCCCTGCACTGCATGCAGAGCAATCCCGTGATCCCCATGAAACATGAAAGGAAGCTCGACTTGCTTGATGGATCTTGAGACAATCCGCAAGAACACTGTCACAAGCAGTGAGGGAACCTGAGGTCACAGCAGCATCACGAAGGAGCTCCATGTACCCCAAAACAACTCGAGATGAGGCCCGATTCCCTTGACTTGATTCCTGAGCCATACCCCGATCCCCAGCAAACACGACCAGTAGCTTGACTTACTTTAGGCAACTCTAGAAGTTCCCCGAGAACAACCTGCCAAGCCTAGAGGAATACCAAGTTCAGCAGAGCAACTCGAGAAATGCTTCGTGGACCACAAATTGCCTGGAGTTGAAAGGTGATTGCCTGGCTTAGACTCAAGACATATGCCAACATTCCACAAGCCCCACAAGGGGAGGCTTCTCTCATCAGTAGGTGTGAGGGTGGAACCCTGAGATTTCTGCCTCAAGTGGAATATACACCGAGAGCCCTGACTCGAAAGGAGGCGGGATTTCCTTGCAGTGGCTTGAATACAGGGTCATTTTCATCTCACAAGGTGAAGGGATGTCTGAATCACCAGTGGAGTCCCTAGAGAAAGGCCTAAGTCGAAGACTCCTTTCGACGGAATGCCTCACATGACTTTGACACCTCGAGCGGCATGCAGAGTTCACTGCTTCAAAAGGTGATGATGCCTGACTCCTCTTGAACATTGAGAGGAATCTCAATATTCCTGTGGCTACTGGAAAGGTACACTGGGTCTCCAGGCTCACCTCGAGAAGCGTCCCTTTGACCCTGCCAAGCCTCGAAGAGATTTCTGAGGTGTCCGTCGTAACTCGACAGGAGTCCTGACGTCGCTGGACAAACACTAGATTTGAAAGGCCATCCCCGCGGTAACTCGAGAATATACCTCAGGTCCACACCGCAACTCGAGAAAAACCATGAGGCTTCCCCCTCAAAGCGAGATGAGGCACAATTCCCCTGCAATGCATGCAGAGCAATCCCGTGATCCCCATGAAACATGTAAGGAGACTCGACTTGCTTGATGGATCTCGAGACAATCCGCAAGAACACTATCACAAGCACAGAGGGACCCTGAGGTCACACCAGCATCGAGAAGGAGCAGCATGTACCCCAAATCAACTCGAGATGAGGCCCGATTCCCCTGCCTTGACTCCAGAGCCATCCCCCGTTCCCCATCAAACACGATAGTAGCTTGACTTCATATAGGTAACTCCAGAGGTTCCCCGAGAAAAACGTGCCAAGTCTATAGAAATACCAAGTTCATAGAGGCACTAGAGGAATGCTCCGTGGACCCCAAATTGCCTGGAGATGAGAACTGATTGCCTAACTTAGACTCAAGAAGGATGCCTACTTTACACAAGCCCCTCAAGAGAAGGCTTCTCTCAGCAAAAGGTGTGAGGGTGGGACCCTGAGTTTGCTGCCTCAAGTGGAATATACACCGAGAAGCCGTGATTCGGATGGAGGCTGGGTTTCCTTATAGTGAATTAAATACAGGCTCCTCTATCATCTCACAAGGAGAAGGGATGTCTGAATCCCCTGTGGAGTCCCGAAAGAAAGCCCTTGGGCCCCGACTCCTTTCTACGTAATGCCTCACATTCCTTTGACACCTCGAGCGTCACGCAGAGTTCACTGCTTCAAAAGGTGACGATGCCTGACTCCTCTTGAACATTGACAGGAATCCCCATATCCCTGAGCTAATGGAAAAGGACCATGGGTCTCCCGCTTCACCTCGAGAAGCATCCCTTTGGCCCTGCCAAGCCTCGAAGATATTCCTGAGGTGTCCCTCGTAACTCGACAGGGGTCCTGACATCCCTGGATAAACAAGAGTTTTGAAAGGCCTTCCATGCCGTAACTCGAGAATATCACCCAGGTCCCTGCCTCAACTCGAGAAAAACCATGAGACTTCCCCCTCAAAGCGAAATGAGCCCCAATTCCCCTGCACTGCATGCAGAGCAATTCCGTGAGCCCCATGAAACATGTAAGGATCCTCGACTTGCTTGTTGGATCTCAAGACAGTCTGCAAGAAAACTGTCACATGTAGAGTGGGACCCTGAGGTCACACCAGCATCGCCAAGGAGCTCGATGTACCCCAAATTAACTCGAGATGACGCGCGATTCCCCTGCCTTGACTGCACAGATATCCCGCCTTCCACATCAAAAACGACAGTGGCTTGACTTCCTTTAGGGAACACCAGAGGTTCCCCTAGAAAAACGTGTCAAGCCTAGAGGAATACCAAGTTCATAGAGCCACTCGAGGAATGCTCCATGCACCTCAAATTGCCTGGAGATGAGGGCTGATTGCCTGGCTTAGACTCAAGATGGATGCCTACTTTCCACAAGGCCCTCAAGAGAAGGCTTCTCTCAGCAGTAGGTGTGAGGGAGGGACCCTGTGATTGCTGCCTCAATTGAAATATACACTGAGAAACCCTGACTCGAAAGCAGGCCGGGTTTCCTTGCAGTGGCTTGAATACAGGCTCCTCTTTCATCTCACAAGGTGAAGGGATGACTGAATCCCCTATGGAGTCCCTAGAGAAAGGCCTAGGTCCCCGACTCCTTTCAACGAAATGCCTCACATGACTTTGACACCTCGAAAGGCATGCAGAGTTCACTGCATCAAAAGCTGACGATGCCTGACTCCTCTTGAACATTGACAGGAATTCCAATATCACTGTCGCTACTGGAAGGGACCCTGGGCCTCCCACCTCACTTCGAGAAGTGTCCCTTTACCCCTGCCAAGCCTCAAAGAGGGTCCTGAGGTTTCCCTCGTAACTAAAGAGGAGTCCAGACGTCGCTGGACAAACACGAGTGTTGAAGGGCCATCCCCCCCGTAACTCGAGTATATAACACAGGTCCCAACCGCAATTCGAGAAAAACCATGAGACTTCCCGCTCAAAGTGAGATGAGGTCCGATTCCCCTGCAATGCATGCAGAGCAATCCCGTGATCTCCATGAAACATATAAAGAGCCTCGACTTCCTTGATGGATCTCGAGACAATCCCCAAGAACACTTTCACATGTAGAGAGGCACCCTGAAGTCACACAAGCATCACGAAGTAGTTCCATGTACACCAAATCAACTCGAGATGAGGCCCGATTCCACTGCCTTGACTCCAGAGGCATCCCCAGTTCCCCAGCACACACGACAAGTGGCTTGACTTCCTTTAAACAACTTCAGACGTTCCCCGAGAACAACTTGCCAAGCCTAGAGGAACACCAAGTTCAGGAGAGCAAGTCGAGGATTGCTCCTGGGAACCTAAATTGCCTGGAGATGAGAGCGGATTGCCTGGATTAGACTCAAAACATATGCCAACTTTCCACCAGACCCTCAAGTGTAGGCTTCTCTCAGCAGTAGGTGTGAGGGACGGACCCTGAGTTTAATGCCTAAAGTAGAATATACGCCGAAAGGCCCTGACTCGAAAGGAGGCCGGGTTTCCTTGCAGTGGCTTGAATACAGGTTCCTTGTTCATTTCACAAGGTGAAGGTATGTCTGAATCCCCTGTGGAGTCCCTAGAAAAAGCCCTAGGTCACCGACTCCTTTCAACGGAATGCCTCACATGCTTTTGACCCCTCGAGCAGAACGCAGAGTTCACTGCGTCAAAAGGTGACAATGGCTGACTCCTCTTGAACATTAACAGGAATCCCCATACCCCTGAGCTAATGGAAAAGGACCATGGGTCTCCCGCCTCACCTCGAGAAGCATCCCTTTAGCCCTGCCAAGCGTCGAAGATATTCCTGAGGTGTCCCTCGTAACTCGACAGGAGTCCTGACGTCCCTGGATAAACAAGAGTTTTGAAGGGCCTTCCATGCCTTAACTCGAGAATATAACTCAGGTCCCAGCCTCAACTCGAGAAAAACCATGACACTTCCCCCTCAAAGCGAAATGAGCCCCAATTCCCCTGCACTGCATGCAGAGCAATTCCGTGAGCCCCATGAAACATGTAAGGAGCCTCGACTTGCTTGATGGATCTCAAGAGAGTCCGCAAGAAAACTGTCACATGTACAGTGGGACCCTGAGGTTACACCAGCATCGCGAAGTAGCTCAATTTACCCCAAATTAACTCGAAATGACGCGCGATTCTCCTGCCTTGACTGTACAGCCATCCCGTCTTCCACATCAAAAACGACAGTGGCTTGACTTCCTTTAGGGAACACCAGAGGTTCCCCTAGAAAAACGTGCCAAGCCTAGAGGAATACCAAGTTCATATAGCCACTCGAGGAATGCTCCATGCACCCCAAATTGCCTGGAGATGAGGGCTGATTGCCTGGCTTAGACTCAAGTAGGATGCCTACTTTCCATAAGCCCCTCAAAAGAAGGCTTCTCTCAGCAGAAGGTGTGAGGGAGGGACCCTGTGTTTGCTGCCACAATTGGAATATACACTGAGAAGCCCTGACTCGAATGGAGGCCGGGTTTCCTTGCAGTGGCTTGAATACAGGCTCCTCTTTCATCTCACAAGGTGAAGGGATAACTGAATCCCCTGTGGAGTCCCTAGAGAAAGGCCTAGGTCCTCGAATCCTTTCAACGAAATGCCTCACATGACTTTGACACCTCGAGCGGCACGCAGAGCTCACTACTTCAAAATTTGACGGAGCCTGACTCCTCTTGAACACTGACAGGAATCCCAGTATCCCTGTGGCTATTGGAAAGGGACCCTGGGTCTCCCGCCTCACCTCGAGGAGCGTCCCTTTTGCCCTGCCAAGCCTCGAAGAGATTTCGGAGGTGTTCCTCATAACTCGACAGGAGTCCTGATGTCGCTGGAGAAACACGAGTCTTGAAGTTCCATCCCTGCCGTATCTCGAGAATATAACCCAAGTCTGCACCGCAACTCGAGAAAAACCATTAGACTTCACCCTCAAAGCGAGATGAGGCACGATTCTCCTGCATGCATGCAGAGCAATCCCGTGATCCCCATGAAACATATAAGGAGCCTCGACTTGCTTGATGGATCTCGAGACAATCCGCAAGAACACTGTCACAAGTACAGAGGGACCCTGAGGTCACACCAGCATCGCCAAGAAGCTCCATGTACCCCAAATCAACTCGAGATGAAGCCCAATTCCCCTGCCTTGAATGCAGAGCCATCCCGCGTTCCACATCAAACACGAAAGTGGCTTGACTTCCTTTAGGCAACTCCAGAGTTTCCCCGAGAAAAACGTGCCAAGCCTAGAGGAATACCAAGTTCTTAGATCCTCTCGAAGAATGCTCCGTGGCCCACAAATTGCCTGGAGATGAAAGCTGATTGCCTGGCTTAGACTCAAGAAAGATGCCTACTTTCCTCAAGCTCCTCAAGAGAAAAGTTCTCTCAGCAGTAGGTGTGAGGGAGGGACCCTGAGTTTGTTGCCTCAAGTGGAATATACAGCGAGAAGCCCTGACTCGAAAGGAGTCTGGGTTTCCTTAAAGTGATTTGAATACAGGCTCCTCTATCATCTCACAAGGTGAAGGGATGTCTGAGTCCCCTGTGGAGTCCATAGAAAAAGGCCTAGGTCCCCGACTCCTTTCGATGGAATGCCTCACATGCCTTTGACAACTCGAGCGGAACCCAGAGTTCACTACTTCAAAAGGTGACGATGCCTGACACCTCTTGAACAATGACAGGAATCCCCATATCTCTGAGCTACTGCAAAGGGACCCAGCGTCTCCCGCCTCACCTTGAGAAGAGTTCCTTTGGCCCTGCCAAGCCTCGAAGAGATTTCTGAGGTATCCTTCGTAACTCGACATGAGTCCTGACGTCGGTGGGCAAACACGAGTTTTGAAGGGCCATCCCCATCGTAACTCGAGAATATACCCCAAGTCCCCACCGCAACTTGAGTAAAACCATGAGATTTCCCCCTCAAATCGAGATGAGGCATGATTCCCCTGCACAGCATGCAGAGCAATCCCGTGATCCCCATGAAACTTGAAAGGAGACTCGACATGCTTGATGGATCTTGAGACAATCCGCAAGAACACTGTCACAAGCAGTGAGGAACCTTGAGGTCACACCAGCATCACGAAGGAGCTGCATTTACCCCAAAACAACTCGAGATGAGGCCCGATTCCCTTGACTTGACTCCTCAGCCATACCCCGATCCCCAGCAAACACGACTAGTGGCTTGACTTTCTTTAGGCAACTCTAAAGGTTCCCCGAGAACAACCTGCCAAGCCTAGAGGAATACCAAGTTCAGCAGAGCAATTCGAGGAATGCTCCATGGACCGCAAATTGCCTGGAGTTGAGAGCTGATTGCCTGCCTTAGACTCAAGACATATGCCAACATTCCACAAGCCCCACAAGGGGAGGCTTCTCTCATCAGTAGGTGTGAGGGGGGAACCCTGAGATTTCTGCCTCAAGTGGAATATACACCGAGAAACCCTGACTCGAAAGGAGGCCGGGTTTCCTTGCAGTGGCTTGAACACAGGCTCATTTTTCATCTCACAAGGTGAAGGGATGTCTGAATCCCCAGTGGAGTCCCTAGAGAAAGGCCTATGTCCCCGACGGCTTTCGATGGAATGCCTCATATGCATTTGACACCTCGAGTGGCTTGCAGAGTTCACTGCTTCAAAAGGTGACGATGCCTGACTCCTCTTGAACATTGACAGGAATCCCAATATTCCTGTGGCTACTGGAAAGTTACACTGGGTCTCCAGGCTCACCTTCCGAAGCGTCCCTTTGACCCTGCCAAGCCTCGAAGAGATTCCTGAGGTGTCCGTTGAAACTCGACAGGAGTCCTGACGTCGCTGCAGAAACACGAGATTTGAAAGGCCATCCCCGCCGTTACTCGAGAATATACCCCAGGTCCGCACCGCAACTCGAGAAAAACCATGAGGCTTCCCCCTCAAAGCGAGAGGAGGCACGATTCCCCTGCAATGCATGCAGAGCAATCCCATGATCCCCATGAAACATGTAAGGAGACTCGACTTGCTTGATGGATCTCGAGACAATCCGCAAGAACACTATCACAAGCACAGAGGGACCCTAAGGTCACATCAGCATCGTGAAGGAGCAGCATGTACCTTAAATCAACTCGAGATGAGGCCTGATTCCCCTGCCTTGACTCCAGAGCCATCCCCCGTTCCCCATCAAACACGACAGTAGCTTGACTTCATATAGGTAACTCCAGAGGTTCCCCGAGAAAAACGTGCCAAGTCTATAGAAATACCAGGTTCATAGAGGCACTAGAGGAATGCTCCATGGACCCCAAATTGCCTGGAGAAGAGAACTGATTGCCTGGCTTAGACTCAAGAAGGATGCCTACTTTCCACAAGCCCCTCAAGAGAAGGCTTCTCTCAGCAGTAGGTGTGAGGGAGGGACCCTGTGTTTGCTGCCTCAATTGAATATACACTGAGAAGCCCTGACTCGAAAGTAGGCCGTGTTTCCTTGCAGTGGCTTGAATACAGGCTCCTCTTTCATCTCACAAGGTGAAGGGATGTCTGAATCCCCTGTGGAGTCCCTAGAGAAAGTCCTAGGTCCCCGACACCTTTCAACGAAATGCCTCATATGACTTTGACACCTCGAGCGGCACGCAGAGATCACTGCACCAAAACCTGACGATGCCTGACTCCTCTTGAACATTGACAGGAATCCCAATATCCCTGTGGTATTGGAAAGGGACCCTGGGTCTCCGGCCTCACCTTGAGAAGCGTCCCTTTGGCCCTGCCAAGCCTAGAAGAGATTCATGAGGTGTCCCCTATAACTAGACAGGAGTCGTGACTTCGCTGGACAAACACGAATGTTGAAGGCCATCCCCACCGTAACTCGAGAATATAACTCAGGTCCCTGCCTCAACTCGAGAAAAAACATGAGACTTCCCCCTCAAAGCGAAATGATGCCCGATTCCCCTTCTTTGCATGCAGAGCATTCCCGTGATTCGCATGAAACATGTAAGAAGTCTCGAGTTGCTTGATGGATTTCAAGAAAATCCCCAAGAACACTGTAACAAGTAGAGAGGAACTCTGAGGTCACACAAGCATCACGAAGGGGATCCATGTACCCCCAAACAACTCGAGATGAGGGACGATTCCCTTGACTTGACTCCTGAGCCATACCCCGATCCCCAGCAAACACTACCAGTGGCTTTACTTTCTTTTCTTTTTTTATTTTTTTTTATTTTTTATTTTTTTTATTAGTTGGAGGCTAATTACTTTACATCATTACAGTAGTTTTTGTTATACATTGAAATGAATTAGCCATGGATTTACATGTATTCCCCATCCCAGTCCCCCCTCCCACCTCCCTCTCCACCTGATCCCTCTGGGTCTTCCCAGTGCATCAGGCCCTAGCACTTGCCTCATGTACCCAACCTGGGCTGGTTATCTGTTTCACCCTAGATAATATACATGTTTCAATGCTGTTCTCTTGAAACATCCCACCCTCGCCTTCTCCCAGAGTCCACAAGTCTGTTCTATACAATTGAGTCTCTTTTTCTGTTTTGCATATAGGGTTATAATTACCATATTTCTAAAGTCCAGCTTTACTTTCTTTAGGCAACTCTAGACGTTCCCCGAGAACAACCTGCCAAGCCTAGAGAAATACCAAGTTCAGCAGAGCAACTCGAGGAATGCTCCGTGGACCGCAAATTGCCTGAAGTTGAGAGCTGACAGCGTGGCTTAGACTCAAGACGTATGCCAACATTCCACAAGCCCAACAAGGGGAGGCTTCTCTCATCAGTAGGTGTGAGGGTGGAACCCTGAGATTTCTGCCTCAAGTGGAATATACACCAAGAAGCCCTGACTCGAAAGGAGGCCGGGTTTCCTTGCAGTGGCTTGAATACAGGGTCCTCTTTCATTTCACAAGGTGAAGGGTTGTCTGAATCCCCAGTGGAGTCCCTAGAGAAAGGCCTAAGTCCCCGACGACTTTCGACGGAATGCCTCACATGACTTTGACACCTCGAGCTGCATGCAGAATTCACTGCTTCAAAAGGTGACGATGCCTGACTCCTCTTGAATATTGACAGGAATCCTCATATCACTGAGCTAATGGAAAAGGACCATGGGTCTCCCGTCTCACCTCGAGAAGAATCCCTTTGGCCCTGCCATGCCTCGAAGATATTCCTGAGGTGTCCCTCGTAACTCGACAGGAGTCCTGACATCCCTGAATAAACAAGAGATTTGAAGGGCCTTCCATGCCGTAACTCGAGAATATAACCCAGGTCCCTGCCTCAACTCGAGAAAAACCATGAGACTTCCCCCTCAACGCGAAATGAGCCCCTATTCCCCTGCACTGCATGCAGAGCAATTCCGTGAGCCCCATGAAACTTGTAAGGAGCCTCGACTTGCTTGATGGATCTCAAGACAGTCTGCAAGAAAACTGTCACAAGTAGAGTGGGACCCTGAGGTCACACCAGCATCGCGAAGTAGCTCCATATACCCCAAATTAACTCGAGATGACACGCGATTCCCCTGCCTTGACTGCACTGCCATCCCGCCTTCCACATCAAACACGACAGTGGCTTGACTTCCTTTAGGGAACACCAGAGGTTCCCCTAGAAAAACGTGCCAAGCCTAGAGGAATACCAAGTTCATAGAGCCACTCGAGGAATGCTCTGTGGACCCCAAAATGCCTGGAGATGAGGGCTGATTGCCTGGCTTAGACTCAAGAAGAATGCCTACTTTCCACAAGCCCCTCAAAAGAAGGCTTTTCTCAGCAGTAGGTGTGAGGGAGGGACCCTGAGTTTGCTGCCTCAATTGGAATATACACTGAGAAGCCCTTACTCGAAAGGAGGCCAGGTTTCCTTGCAGTGGCTTGAATACAGGCTCCTGTTTCATCTCACAAGGTGAAGGGATGTCTGAATCCCCTGTGGAGTCCCTAGAGAAAGTCCTAGGTCCCTGACTCCTTTCAACGAAATGCCTCACATGACTTTGAAACCTCGAGTGGCACGCAGAGTTCACTGCATCAAAAGCTGACGATGCCTGACTCCTCTTGATCATTGACAGGAATTCGAATGTCCCTGTGGCTATTGGAAAGGGACCCTGGGTCTCCGGCCTCACCTCGGGAAGTGTCCCTTTGGCCCTGCCAAGCCTTGAAGAGATTCATGAGGTGTCCCCTATAACTAGACAGGAGTCGTGACGTCGCTGGACAAACACGAGTTTTGAAGGCCATCCCCACCGTAACTCGAGAATATAACCCAGGTCCCCACCGCAACTCGAGAGAAACCATGAGACTTCCCCCTCAAAGCGAAATGATGCCCGATTCCCCTTCATTGCATGCAGAGCATTCCCGTGATCTGCATGAAACATGTAAGAAGCCTCGACTTGCTTGATGGATCTCGAGACAGTCCGCAAGATCACTTTCACAGTTAGAGAGGAAACCTGAGGTAACACCAGCTCGCGAAGGAATTCCATGTACCCCAAATCAACTCAAGATGAGGCAGAATTCCCGTTCCTTGACTCCAGATCCATCCCCTATTCCCCATCAAACACGACCAGGGGCTTAACTTCTTTAAGGCAACTCCAGAGGTTCCCCGAGGACAACGTGCCAAGCCTAGAGGAATACCAAGTTCAGCAGAGCAAATCCAGGTATGCTCCTTGGACCCCAAATTGCCTGGAGATGAGAGCTGATTGCCTGGCTTAGACTCAAGACGTATGCCAACTTTCCACAAGACCATCAAGAGGCGGCCTTTCTCAGCAGTAGGTGTGAGGGAGGAATCCTCAGTTTGCTGCCTCAAGTGGAATATACACCGAGAAGCCCTGAATCGAAAGGAGGCCGGGTTTTCTTGCACTGGCTTGAATACAGGCTCCTCTTTCATCTCACAAGGCGAACGGATGTCAGAGTCCCATGTGGAGTCACTAGAGAAAGGCCACGGTAACGGATTCCTTTCAACGGAATGCCTCACAGGCCTTTGACACCTCGAGCGGCATGCAGAGTTCACTGCTTCAAAAGCTGACGATGCCTGACACTTCTTGAACATTGACAGAATCCCAGTATCCATGTGGCTAATACAAAAGGACCCTGCGTCTCCCGTCTCCCGTTGAGAAATGTCCCTTTGGCACTGCCAAGCCTCGAAGAGATTCCTGAGATTTCCCTCATAACTAAACAGGGGTCCTGACGTCGCTGGACAAACACGAGTGTTGAAAGGCCATCCCCATTGTAACTCGAAAATATACCCCAGGTCCCCAGAGCAACTCGAGAAAAACCATGAGATTTCACCCTCAAAGCGAGATGAGGCACGATTCCCCTGCACTGCATGCAGAGCAATCCCGTGATCCCCATGAAACATGAAAGGAGACTCGACTTGCTTGATGGATCTCGAGACAATCCGCAAGAATACTGTTACAAATACAGAGGGACCCTGAGGTCACACCAGCATCGCCAAGGAGCTCCATGTACCCCAAATCAACTCGAGATGAGGCCCGATTCCCCTGACTTGACTGCACAGCTATCCCACGTTCCACATCAAACACGAAAGTGGCTTGACTTACTTTAGGGAACTCCAGAGGAGCCCCGAGAAAAACGTGCCAAGCCTAGAGGAATACCAAGTTCATAGAGCCACTCGAGGAATGCTCCGTGGACCCCAAATTGCCTTGAGATGAGAGCTGATTGACTGGCTTAGACTCAAGAAGGACGCCTACTTTCCACAAGCCCCTCAGGAGAAGACTTCTCTCAGCAGTAGGTGTGAGGGAGGGACCCTGAATTTGCTGCCTTAAGTGGAATATACACCGAGAAGCCCTGATTCGGATGGAGGCTGGGTTTCCTTAAAGTCACTTGACACAGGCTCCTCTATCACCCCACAAGGGGAAGGGATGTCTGAATCCCCTGTGGAGTCCATAAAGAAAGCCCTAGGTTTCCGACTGCTTTCGATGTAATGCCTCACATGCCTTTGACACCTCGAGCGTCACGCAGAGTTCACTGCTTCAAAAGGTGTAGATTGCTGACTCCACTTGAACATTGACCGGAATCCCCATATCACTGAGCTACTGGAAAGGGACCATGGGTCTCCCGCCTCACCTCGAGAAGCATCCCTTTGGCCCTGCCAAGCCTCGAAGATATTCCAGATGTGTCCCTCGTAACTCGACAGGAGTCCTGACTTCGCTGGGGAAACACGAGTGTTGAAGGGCCATCCCCGCCGTAACTCGAGTATATACATCAGGTCCCCGACGCAACTCGAGAAAAACCATGAGACTTCCCCATAAAAGCGAGATGAGGCCCAATTCCCCTGCACTACATGCAGAGCAATCCCGTGATACCCATGAAACATGTAAGGAGCTTCGACTTGCTTGATGGATCTCGAGACAGTCCGCAAGATCACTGTCACAAGTAAATAGGGAACCTGAGGTAACACCAGCATCGCGAAGGAGTTCCAAGTACCCCAAATCAACTCGAGATGAGGCAGGGTTCCCCTGCCTTGACTCCAGAGCCATCCCCTGTTCCCCATCAAACACGACCAGTGGCTTGACTTCTTTTAGGCAACTCCAGAGGTTCCCCGAGAACAACGTGCCAAGCCTAGAGGAATACCAAGTTCAGCAGAGCAACTCCAGGTATGCTGCTTGGACCCCAAATTGCCTGGAGATGAGAGCTGATTGCCTGGCTTAGACTCAAGACGTATGCCAACTTTCTACAAGCCCCTCAAGAGGAGGCCTCTCTTAGCAGTAGGTGTGAGGGAGGGACCCTGTGTTTGCTGCCTCAAGTGGAATGTACACCGAGAAGCTCTGAATTGAAACGAGGCCAGGTTTCCTTGCATTAGTTTGAATACAGGCTCCTCTTTCATCTCACAAGTCGAACGGATGTCTGAGTCCCATGTGCAGTCACTAGAGATAGGCCAAGTTAACCGACTCCTTTCAACGGAATGTCTCACAGGCCTTTGACATCTCGAGCGTCAAGCAGAGTTCACTGCTTCAAAAGCTGACGATGCCGGACTCCTCTTGAACATTGACAGAATCCCAATATCCATGTGGCTAATGCAAAGGGACCCTGGGTCTCCCACCTCACCTTGAGAAGAGTCCCTTTGGCCCTGCCAAGCCTTGAAGAGATTTCTGAGTTATCCGTCGTAACTCGACAGGAGTCCTGACGTCGCTGGACAAACACGAGTTTTGAAGGGCCATCCCCATCGTAACTCGAGAATATACCCCAAGTCCCCACCACAACTCAAGAAAAACCATGAGACTTCCCCCTCAAAGCTAGATGAGGAACGATTCCACTGCACTGCATGCAAAGCAATCCCGTGATCCCCATGAAACATCAAGGGAGACTCGACTTGCTTGATGGATCTTGAGACAATCCGCAAGAACACTGTCACAAGCAGTGAGGGACCCTGAGGTCACACCAGCATCACGAAGGAGCTCCATGTACCCCAAATCAACTCGAGATGAGGCCCGATTCCCCTGCCTTGACTCCAGAGCCATCCCCCGATCCCCGTCAAACACGTCCAGTGGCTTGACTTCCTTTAGGCATCTGCAGAAGTTCCCCAAGAACAAGTTGCGAAGTCTAGAGGAATAACAAGTTCAGCAGAGCAACACGAGGAATGCTCCTTGGACTGCAAATTGCCTGGAGATGAGAGCTGATTGCCTGGCTTAGACTCAAGATGTATGCCAACATTCCACAAGCCTCTAAACAGGAGGCTTCTCTCAGCAATATGTGTGAGGGAGGGAACCAGAGTTTGCTGCCTCAAGTGAAACATACACCGAGAATCCCTCACTCGAAAGGAGGCAGTGTTTCCTTGCAGTTGCTTGAATACAGCCTCCTCTTTCATCTCACAAGTGAAGGGATGTCTTAATCCTCTGTGGAGTCCCTAGAGAATGTGCTAGGTCCCCGATTCCTTTCGACGGAATGCCTCCCATGCCTTTGACACCTCTAGCGGCACACAGAGTTCACTGCTTCAAATGGTGACGATGCCTGACTCCTCTTGAACATTGACAGGAATCCCCATATCACTGTGGCTACTGGAAAGGGATCCTGGGTCCCCTGCCTCACTTCGAGAAGCGTCCATTTGGCCCTGCCTAGCCTCGAAGAGATTCCTGAGGTGTCCCTCGTAACTCGACAGAAGTCTTGACGTCGCTGGATAAACATGAGTGTTGAAGGGCCATTCCCACCGTAACTTGAGAATATATCCCAGGTCCCCGCCGCAACTCGAGAAAAATCATGAGACTTCCCCCCTATGCGAGATGAGGACCGATTCCCCTGCACTGCATGCAGAGCAGTCCCGTGATCCCCATGAAACATGTAAGGAGCCTCGACTTGCTTGATGGATCTCGAGACAGTCTGCAAGAACACTGTCACAAGTAGAGAGCCACCCTGAGGTCACACCAGCATTGCGAAGGAGCTCCATGTACCCCAAATCAACTCGAGGTGAGGCCCGATTCCACTGCCTTGACACCAGAGCCATCCCGCGTTCCCAATCAAACACGACCAGTGGTTTGACTTCTTTTAAGCATCTCCAGAGTTTCCCAGAGAACAACGTGCCAAGCCTAGAGGAATAGCAAGTTCAGCAGAGCAACTCGAGGAATGCTCCGTAGACCCCAAATTGCCTGGAGATGAGAATTGATTGCCTGGCTTAGACTCAAGACGGAGGCCAAATTACCAAAAGACCCTCAAGGGGAGGCTCTTATCAGCAGTAGGTGTGAGGTAGGGACCCTGAGTTTTCAGCCTCAAGTGAAAAATATACCGAAAAGCCCTGACTCGAAAGGAAGGCGGATTTCCTTGCAGAGTCTTGAATACAGGCTCATCTTTCATCTCACAATGTGAAGGGATGTCTGAATCCCTATGGAGTCCTAGAGAAAGCCCTAGTTCTACGACTCTTTTTGACGGAATGCCTCACATGCCTTTGACACTTCGAGAGGCATGCAGAGATCTCTGCTTCAACAGGTGACGACAACTGACTTCTCTTGAACATTGACAGGAATCCCAATATACCTGTCGCTATTCGAAAGGGAACCTGGGTGTCCCTCCTCACCTCGAGAAGTGTTCCTTTGGCCCTGCCACGCCTCGAAGCGATTCCTGAGGTGTCCCTCGTAACTAAACAGGAGTCCAGACGTCACTGGACAAACAAGAGTTTCAAATACCCATTATCGCCGTAACTCGAGAATATACCCCAGGTCTCCGCCTCAATTCGAGAAAAACCATGAGACTTCCCCCCCCCAAAGCGAGATGAGGCCCATTTCCACTGCACTGCATGCAGAGCAATCCCGTGATCCCCATGAAACATGTAAGGAGCCTCGACATGCTTGATGGTTCTCGAGACAGTCGCAAAAACACTCTCACAAGTACAGATGGAACCTGACGTCACACCAGCATCGCGAAGTACATCCATGTACCCCAAATCAACACGAGATGAGGCTCGATTCCTCTGCCTTGACTCCAGAGACATTCCCCGTTTCCCAGCAAACACGACCAGTGTTTGGACTTCCTTTAGAGAACTCCAGAGTTTTCCAGAGAACAACGTGCCAAGCCTAGGGGAATACCAAGTTCAGCAGAGCAACTCGAGAAATGCTCCATGGACACAAAATTTCCTGGAGATGAGAGCTGATTGCCTGGCTTAGATTCAAGACGTATGCCAATTTTCCATGAGACCCTCAAGGGGAGGCTGCACTCAGCAGTAGGTGTGAGGGAGGGACCCTGAATTTGCTGTTTCAAGTGGAATATACACCGAGAAGCCCTGACTCGAAAGCAGGCCGGGTGTCCTTGCAGAGGCTTGAATACAGGCTCATTTTTCATCTCACAAGGTGAAGGGATGTCTGAATCCCCTGTGGAGTCCCTAGAGAAAGTCCTAGTTCCCCGACTCCTTTCGACAGAATGCCTCACATGCATTTGACACCTCGAACGGCACGCAGAGTTCTCTGCTTTAAAAAGTGACGATGCCTGACTCCTCTTGAACATTGACAGGAATACCAATATCACTGTCGCTACTGGAAAGGGACCCTGGATCTCCCACCTCACCTCTAGAAGCGTCCCTTTGGCCCTGCCAAGCCTTGAAGAGATTCCTGAGGTGTCCCTCGTAACTAAACAGGAGTCCAGCCGTCGCTGGACAAACACGAGTGTTGAATACCCATTAACGTCGTAACTTGAGAAAATACCACAGGCCCCTTCCGCAACTCGAGAAAAACCATGAGACTTCCCCCTCAAAGTGAGATGAGGCCCGATTCCCCTGCAATGCATGCCGAGCAATCCCGTGATCCCCAGGAAACATGTAAGGAGCCTCGACTTCCTTGATGGATCTCGAGACAAACCGCAAGAACACTGTCACAAATATAGAGGGACCCTGAGGTCACACCAGCATCGCGAAGTAGTTCCATGAACCCCAAATTAACTCGAGATGAGGCCCGATTCCCCTGCCTTGACTCTACAGCCATCCCCAGTTTCCCAACACACACGACCAGTGGGTTGACTTCCTTTAAGCAACCCCAGAGGTTCCCCGAGAACAACGTGCCAAGTCGATAGAAACACGAAGTTCAACAGAGAAACTCGAGTAATGTTCCTTGGACCCCAAAATTCCTGGAGATGAAAGCTGATTGCCTGGCTTAGACTCAAGACGTATGCCAACTTTCCACAAGCCCCTCAAGAGGAGGCTTCTCTCAGCAATAGGTGTGAGGGTGGGACCCTGTGTTTGCTGCCTCAAGTGGAATATACATCGAGAAGCCCTGACTCAAAAGGAGGCCACGTTTCCTTGCAGAGGCTTAAATACAGGCTCATCTTTCATCTCACAAGGTGAAGGGATGTCTGAATCCCTGTGCAGTCCCTAGAGAAAGCCCTAGTTCCCCGACTCCTTTCGACGGAATGCCTCACATGCCTTTGACACCTCGAGCGGCACGCAGAGTTCTCTGCTTCAAAAGGTGACGATGCCTGACTCCTCTTGAACATTGACAGGAATCCCAATATCACTGTCGCTACTGGAAAGGGACCTGGGTCTCCCACCTCACCTCGAGAAGCGTCCCTTTGGCCCTGCCAAGCCTTGAAGAGATTCCTGAGGTGTCCCTCGTAACTAACAGGAGTCCAGCCGTCGCTGGACAAACACGAGTGTTGAAGGGCCATTCCCGCCGTAACTCGAGAATATATCCACAGGTCCCCGCCGCAACTCGAGAAAAACCATGAGACTTCCCCCCAAAGCGAGATGAGGCCCGATTCCCCTGCACTGCATGCAGAGCAATCCCGTGATCCCCATGAAACATGTAAGGAGCCTCGACTTGCTTGATGGATCTCGAGACAGTACGCAAGAACACTGTCACAAGTACAGAGGTAACCCTGAGGTCACACCAGCATCGCGAAGGAGCTCCATGTACCCAAATCAACTCGAAATGAGGCCCGATTCCCCTGCCTTGACTCCAGAGCCATCCCCCGTTCCCAACAAACACGACCAGCGGTTTGACTTCCTTTAAGCAACTCCAGAGTTTCCCAGAGAACAACGTGCCAAGCCTAGAGGAATACCAAGTTCAGCAGAGCAACTCGAGGAATGCTCCATGGACCCCAAATTGCCTGGAGATGAGAAGCTGATTGCCTGGCTTAGACTCAAGACGTATGCCAACTTACCATAAGACCCTCAAGGGGAGGCTCTCTCAGCAGTAGGTGTGAGGGAGGGACCCTGAGTTTACTGCCTCAAGTGGAATATACACCGAGAAGCCCTGACTCGAAAGGAGGCGGACGTTTCCTTGCAGAGGCTTGAATACAGGCTCATCTTTCATCTCACAAGGTGAAGGGATGTCTGAATCCCTGTGGCAGTCCCTAGAGAAAGCCCTAGTTCCCCGACTCCTTTCGACGGAATGCCTCACATGCCTTTGACACCTCGAAAGGCACGCAGAGTTCTCTGCTTTCAAAAGGTGACGATGCCTGACTCCTCTTGAACATTGACAGAATCCCAATATCCTGTCGCTACTGAAAGGGACCCTGGGTCTCCCTCCTCACCTCGAGAAGCGTTCCCTTTGGCCCTGCCAAGCCTCGAAGAGATTCCTGAGGTGTCCCTCGTAACTAAACAGGAGTCCAGACGTCGCTGGACAAACACGAGTTTGAATACCCATCCGCCGTAACTCGAGAATATACCCCAGGTCCCGCCGCAACTCGAGAAAAACCATGAGACTTTCCCCCCCCCAAAGCGAGATGAGGCCCGATTCCCTGCACTGCATGCAGAGCAATCCCGTGATCCCCATGAAACATGTAAGGAGCCTCGACTTGCTTGATGGGTTCTCGAGACAGTCGCAAGAACACTGTCACAAGTACAGAGGGAATCCTGAGGTCACACCAGCATCGCGAAGGAGCTCCATGTACCCCAAATCAATTCGAGATGAGGCCCGATTCCTCTGCCTTGACTCCAGAGCCATTCCCCGTTTCCCCATCAAACACGACCAGTGTTTGGACTTCCTTTAGGTAACTCCAGAGTTTCCCAGAGAACAACGTGCCAAGCCTAGAGGAATACCAAGTTCAGCAGAGCAACTCGAGGAATGCTCCATGGACACCAAATTGCCTGGAGATGAGAGCTGATTGCCTGGCTTAGACTCAAGACGTATGCCAACTTACCATAAGACCCTCAAGGGGAGGCTGCTCTCAGCAGTAGGTGTGAGGGAGGGACCCTGAGTTTGCTGCCTCAAGTGGAATATACACGAGAAGCCCTGACTCGAAAGCAGGCCGGGTTTCCTTGCAGAGGCTTGAATACAGGCTCATTTTTCATCTCACAAGGTGAAGGGATGTCTGAATCCCCTGTGGAGTCCCTAGAGAAAGCCCTAGTTCCCGACTCCTTTCGACGGAATGCCTCACATGCATTTGACACCTCGAAGGCACGCAGAGTTCTCTGCTTTAAAAGGTGACGATGCCTGACTCCTCTTGAACATTGACAGGAATCCCAATATCACTGTGGCTACTGGAAAGGGACCCTGGGTCTCTCGCCTCACCTCGAGAAGCATCCCTTTGGCCCTGCCAAGCCTCGAAGAGATTCCTGAGGTGTCCGTCGTAACTAAACAGGAGTCCTGACGTCGCTGGACAAACACGAGTGTTGAAAGGGCCATTACCCCTCGTAACTTGAGAATATACCCAGGTCCCCTTCCGCAACTCGAGAAAAACCATGAGACTTCCCCCTCAAAGCGAGATGAGGCCCGATTCCCCTGCACTGCATGCCGAGCAATCCCGTGATCACCATGAAAACTTGTAAGGAGCCTCGACTTGCTTGATGGATCTCGAGACAAACCGCAAGAACACTGTCACAAATATAGAGGGACCCTGAGGTCACACCAGCATCGCGAAGGAGCTCCATGAACCCCAAATTCAACTCGAGATGAGGCCCGATTCCCCTGCCTTGACTCCACAGCCATTCCCCGTTCCCCATCAAACACGACCAGTGGTTGACTTCCTTTAGGCAACTCCAGAGGTTCCCAGAGAACAACGTGCCAAGCCTAGAAATACCAAGTTCAGCAGAGAAACTCGAGTAATGCTCCTGTGGACACCAAATTTCCTGGAGATGAGAGCTGATTGCCTGGCTTAGACTCAAGACGTATGCCAACTTACCACAAGACCCTCAAGGGGAGGCTTGCTCTCAGCAATAGGTGTGAGGGAGGGACCCTGTGTTTGCTGCCTCAAGTGGAATATACATCGAGAAGCCCTGACTCGAAAGCAGGCCACGTTTCCTTGCAGAGGCTTGAATACAGGCTCATCTTTCATCTCACAAGGTGAAGGGATGTCTGAATCCCCTGTGGAGTCCCTAGAGAAAGCCCTAGTTCCCCGACTCCTTTCGACGGAATGCCTCACATGCATTTGACACCTCGAACGGCACGCAGAGTTCTCTGCTTTAAAAGGTGACGATGCCTGACTCCTCTTGAACATTGACAGGAATCCCAATATCCCTGTCGCTACTGGAAAGGGACCTGGGTCTCCCACCTCACCTCGAGAAGCATCCCTTTGGCCTGCCAAGCCTTGAAGAGATTCCTGAGGTTGTCCCTCGTAACTAAACAGGAGTCCAGCCGTCGCTGGACAAACACGAGTTTGAATACCCATTACCGCCGTAACTCGAGAATATACGACAGGCCCCTGCCGCACTCGAGAAAAACCATGAGACTTCCCCCCCAAAGTGAGATGAGGCCCGATTCCCCTGCACTGCATGCCGAGCAATCCCGTGATCCCCATGAAACATGTAAGGAGCCTCGACTTGCTTGATGGATCTCGAGACAGTACGCAAGAACACTGTCACAAATACAGAGGGACCCTGAGGTCACACCAGCATCGTGAAGGAGCTCCATGTACCCCAAATCAACTCGAGATGAGGCCCGATTCCCCTGCCTTGACTCCAGAGCCATCCCCCGTTCCCCACACAAACACGACCAGTGGGTTTGACTTCCTTTAGGCAACTCCAGAGTTTCCCAGAGAACAACGTGCCAAGCCTAGAGGAATACCAATTTCAGCAGAGCAAATCGAGGAATGCTCCATGGACACCAAATTCCTGGAGATGAGAGCTGATTGCCTGGCTTAGACTCAAGACGTATGCCAACTTACCATAAGACCCTCAAGGGGAGGCTGCTCTCAGCAGTAGGTGTGAGGGAGGGACCCTGTGTTTGCTTCCTCAAGTGGAATATACACCGAGAAGCCCTGACTCGAAAGGAGGCCATGTTTCCTTGCAGAGGCTTGAATACAGGCTCATCTTTCATCTCACAAGGTGAAGGGATGTCTGAAATAACCTGTGGAGTCCCTAGAGAAAGCCCTAGTTCCCCGACTCCTTTCGACGGAATGCCTCACATGCATTTGACACCTCGAAAGGCACGCAGAGTTCTCTGCTTCAAAAGGTGACGATGCCTGACTCCTCTTGAACATTGGCAGGAATCCCAATATCCCTGTCGCTACTGGAAAGGGACCCTGGGTCTCCCGCCTCACCTCGAGAAGCGTCCCTTTGGCCCTGCCAAGCCTCGAAGAGATTCCTGAGGTGCCCCTCGTAACTAAACAGGAGTCCAGACGTCGCTGGACAAACACGAGTTTGAAGGGTCATTACGCCGTAACTTGAGAATATACCCAGGTCCCCACCGCAACTCGAGAAAAACCATGAGACTTCCCCTCCCAAAGTGAGATGAGGCCCGATTCCCCTGCACTGCATGCAGAGCAATCCCGTGATCCCAATGAAACATGTAAGGAGCCTCGACTTGCTTGATGGATCTCGAGACAGTCCGCAAGAACACTGTCACAAGTACAGAGGGACCCTGAGGTCACACCAGCATCGCGAAGGAGCTCCATGGACCCCAAATCAATTCGAGATGAGGCCCGATTCCACTGCCTTGACTCCAGAGCCATTCCCCTTTCCCAATCAAACACGACCAGTGTTTTTGACTTCCTTTAGACAACTCCAGAGTTTCCCAGAGAACAACGTGCCAAGCATAGAGGAATACCAAGTTCAGCAGAGCAACTCGAGGAATGCTCTGTGGACACCAAATTGCCTGGAGATGAGAGCTGATTGCCTGGCTTAGACTCAAGACGTATGCCAACTTTCCATAAGACCCTCAAGGGGAGGCTGCTCTCAGCAGTAGGTGTGAGGGAGGGACCCTGAGTTTGCTGCCTCAAGTGGAATATACACCGAGAAGCCCTGACTCGAAAGCAGGCCGGGTTTCCTTGCAGAGGCTTGAATACAGGCTTATCTTTCATCTCACAAGGTGAAGGGATGTCTGAATCCCCTGTGGAGTCCCTAGAGAAAGCCCTAGTTCCCCGACTCCTTTCGACGGAATGCCTCACATGCCTTTTGACACCTCGAGAGGCACGCAGAGTTCTCTGCTTCAAAAGGTGACGATGCCTGACTCATTTTGAACATTGACAGGAATCCCAATATCCCTGTGGCTACTGGAAAGGGCCTGGGTCTCCCGCCTCACCTCGAGAAGCGTCCCTTTGGCCCTGCCAAGCCTCGAATAGATTCCTGAGGTGTCCCTCGTAACTCGCCAGGAGTCCTGACGTCACTGGGCAAACACGAGTGTTGAAGGGCCACCCCGCCGTAACTCGAGAATATACCCAGGTCCCCACCGCAACTCGAGAAAAACCATGAGACTTCCCCCACAAAGTGAGATGAGGCCCGATTTCCCTGCACTGCATGCAGAGCAATCCCGTGATCCCCATGAAACATGTAAGAGCCTCGACTTGCTTGATGGATCTCGAGACAGTCCGGCAAAAACACTGTCACAAGTACAGAGGGAACCTGAGGTCACACCAGCATCGCGAAGGAGCTCCATGTACCCAATCAACTCGAGATGAGGCCCGATTCCCCTGCCTTGACTCCAGAGCCATTCCCCGTTCCCCATCAAACACGACCAGTGGTTTGACTTCCTTTAGGCAACTCCAGAGTTTCCCAGAGAAAAACGTGCCAGCCTAGAGGAATACCAAGTTCAGCAGAGCAACATCGAGGAATGCTCCGTGGACACCAAATTTCCTGGAGATGAGAGCTGATTGCCTGGCTTAGACTCAAGACGTATGCCAACTTCCATAAGACCCTCAAGGGGAGGCTGCACTCAGCAGAAGGTGTGAGGGAGGGACCCTGAATTTGCTGCTTCAAGTGGAATATACACCGAGAAGCCCTGACTCGAAAGCAGGCTGGTGTTCCTTGCAGAGGCTTGAATACAGGCTCCTCTTTCATCTCACAAGGTGAAGGGATGTCTGAATCCCCTGTGGAGTCCTAGAGAAAGTCCTAGTTCCCCGACTCCTTTCGACGGAATGCCTCACATGCCTTTGACACCTCGAACGGCACGCAGAGTTCACTGCTTTCAAAAGGTGACGATGCCTGACTCCTCTTGAACATTGACAGGAATCCCAATATCCCTGTGGCTACTGGAAAGGGACCCTGGATCTCCCACCTCACCTCGAGAAGCGTCCCTTTGGCCCTGCCAAGCCTCGAAGAGATTCCTGAGGTGTCCCTCGTAACTCGACAGGAGTCCTGACGTCGCTGGACAAACACGAGTGTTGAATACCATCCCGCCGTAACTTGAGAAAATACCACAGGCCCCTTCCGCAACTCGAGAAAAACCATGAGACTTCCCCCTCAAAGTGAGATGAGGCCCGATTCCCCTGCACTGCATGCAGAGCAATCCCGTGATCCCCATGAAACATGTAAGGAGCCTCGACTTGCTTGATGGATCTCGAGACAAACCGCAAGAACACTGTCACAAATATAGAGGGACCCTGAGGTCACACCAGCATCGCGAAGTAGCTCCGTGTACCCCAAATAACTCGAGATGAGGCCCGATTCCCTGCCTTGACTCCAGAGCCATCCCCAGTTCCCCAACAAACACGACCAGTGGGTTGACTTCCCTTTAAGCAACTCCAGAGGTTCCCGAGAACAACGT
>JAJLRB010001308.1:0-114317 GCA_020976825.1 Odocoileus hemionus | reverse complement strand
AAAGGTGACGACGACTCACTCCTCTTGAACATTGACAGGAATCCCAATATCACTGTCGCTACTGGAAGGGACCCTGGGCCTCCCACCTCACTTCGAGAAGTGTCCCTTTGCCCCTGCCAAGCCTCAAAGAGAGTCCTGAGGTTTCCGTCATAACTAAAGAGGAGTCCAGACATCGCTGGACAAACACGAGTGTTGAAGGGCCATCCCCGCCGTAACTCGAGTATATAACACAGGTCCCAGCCGCAATTCGAGAAAAACCATGAGACGTCCCGCTCAAAGCGAGATGAGGCCCGATTCCCCTGCAATGCATGTAGAGCAATCCCGTGATCTCCATGAAACATATAAGGAGCCTTGACTTCCTTGATGAATCTCGAGACAATCCCCAAGAACACTTTCACAAGTAGAGAGGAACCCTGAAGTCACACAAGAATCACGAAGTAGTTCCATGTACACCAAATCAACTTGAGATGAGGCCCGATTCCCCTGCCTTGACTCCAGAGGCATCCCCAGTTCCCCAGCACACACGACCAGTGGCTTGTCTTCCTTTAAACAACTCCAGAGGTTCCCCGAGAAGAACTTGCCAAGCCTAGAGGAACACCAAGTTCAGGAGAGCAACTCGAGGAATGCTCCTTGGAACCCAAATTGCCTGGAGATGAGAGCGGATTGCCTGGATTGGACTCAAGACGTATGCCAACTTTCCACAAGCCCCTCAAGTGTAGGCTTCCCTCAGCAGTAGGTGTGAGGGACGGACCCTGAGTTTAATGCCTCAAGTGGAATATACGCCGAGAAGCCCTGACTCGAAAGGAGGCCGGGTTTCCTAGCAGTGGCTTGAATACAGGTTCCTCGTTCATTTCACAAGGTGAAGGTATGTCTGAATCCCCAGTGGAGTCCCTAGAAAAAACCAACGGTCACCGACTCCTTTCGACGGAATGCCTCACATGCATTTGACACCTCGAGCGGCACGCAGAGTTCACTACTTCAAAAGCTGAGGATGCCTGACTCCTCTTGAACATTGACAGGAATGCCAATATCCCTGAGGCTACTGGAAAGGGACACTTTGCCTCCCGCCTCACCTCGAGAAGCGGCCCTTTGGCCCTGCCAAGCCTCGAAGAGATTCCGGAGGTGTCCCTCGTAACTCGACAGGAGTCCTGATGTCGCTCGCTGACACAAACACGAGTCTTGAAGTGCCATCCCTGCCGTATCTCGAGAATATAACCCAGGTCTGCACCGCAACTCGAGAAAAACCATGAGACTTCCCCCTCAAAGCGAGATGATGAGGCATGATTCTCCTGCACTGCATGCAGAGCAATCCCGTGATCCCCATGTAACAGGTAAGGAGCCTCGACTTGCTTGATGGATCTTGAGACAATCCGCAAGAACACTGTCACAAGTACAGAGTGACCCTGAGGTCACACCAGCATTGCCAAGGAGCTCCATGTACCCCAAATCAACTCGAGATGAAGCCCGATTCCCCTGCCTTGAATGCAGAGGCATCCCGCGTTCCACATCAAACACGAAAGTGGCTTGACTTCCTTTAGGCAACTCCAGAGGTTCCCCGAGAAAAACGTGCCAAGCCTAGAGGAATACCAAGTTCATAGATCCTCTCGAGGAATGCTCCGTGGACCACAAATTGCCTGGAGATGAGAGCTGATTGCCTGGCTTAGACTCAAGATAGATGCCTACTTTCCACAAGCCCCTTAAGAGAAGGCTTCTCTCAGCAGTAGGTGTGAGGGAGGGACCCTGTGTTTGCTGCCTCAATTGGAATATACACTGAGAAGCCCTGACTCGAAAGGAGGCCGGGTTTCCTTGCAGTGGCTTGAATACAGGATCCTCTTTCATCTAACAAAGTGAAGGGATGTCTGAATCCCCTGTGGAGTCCCTAGATAAAGGCCTAGGTCCCCAACTCCTTTCAACGAAATGCCTCACATGACTTTGACACCTCGAGCGTCACGCAGATTTCACTGCATCAAAAGCTGATGATGCCTGACTCCTCTTGAACATTGACAGGAATCCCAATATCCCTGTGGCTACTGGAAAGGGACCCTGGGTCTCCCGCCTCACCTCGTGAAGCGTCCCTTTGGCCCTACCAAGCCTAGAAGAGATTCATGAGGTGTCCCTCATAACTAGACAGGAGTCCTGACGTCGCTGGACAAACACGAGTGTTGAAGGCCATCCCCACCGTAACTCGAGAATATAAACCAGGTCCCCTCCGCAACTCGAGAAAAACCATGAGACTTCCCCCTCAAAGCGAAATGATGCCCGATTCCCCTTCATTGCATGCAGAGCAATCCCTTGATCCTCATGAAACATGTAAGAAGCCTCGACTTGCTTGATGTATCTCAAGACAATCCCCAAGAACACTGTCACAAGTAGAGAGGGATGCTGAGGTCACACAAGCATCACGAAGGGGCTCCATGTACCCCAAAACAACTCGAGATGAGGCCCGATTCCCTTGACTTGACTCCTGAGCCATACCCCGATCCCCAGCAAACACGACCAGTGGCTTGACTTTCTTTATGCAACTCTAGAGGTTCCCCGAGAAAAACCTGCCAAGCCTAGAGGAATACCAAGGTTAGCAGAGCAACTCGAGGAATGCTCCATGGACCGCAAATTGTCTGGAGTTGAGAGCTGATTGCCTGGCTTAGACTCAAGACGTATGCCAACATACCACAAGCCCCACAAGGGGAGGCTTCTCTCATCAGTAGATGTGAGGGTGGAACCCTGAGTTTTCTGCCTCAAGTGGAATATACACCGAGAAAAACTGACTCGAAAGGAGGCCGAGTTTCATTTTAGTGTATTGAATACAGGCTCATCTTTCATCTCACAAGGTGAAGGGATGTCTAAATCCCCAGTGGAGTTCCTAGAGAAAAACCTAAGCCCCCGACTCCTTTCGATGGAATGCCTCACATGACTTTGACACCTCAAGCGGCATGCAGAGTTCACTGCTTCAAAAGGTGACGATGCCTGACTCCTCTTGAACATTGAGAGGAATCCCAATATCCCTGTGGCTACTGGAAAGGGACACTGGGTCTCCAGGCTCACCTCGAGAAGCATCCCTTTGACCCTGCCAAGCCTCGAAGAGATTCCTGAGGTGTCCGTCGTAACTCGACAGGAGTCCTGACGTCGCTGGAGAAACACGAGTTTTGAAGGGCCATCCCCGCCGTAATTCGAGGATATACCCCAGGTCCCCACCGCAGCTCGAGTAAAACCATCAGGCTTCCCCCTCAAAGCGAGATGAGGCACGATTCCCCTGCAATGCCTGCAAAGCAATCAATCCCGTGATCCCCATGAAACCTGTAAGGAGCCTCGACTTGCTTGATGGATGTCCAGACAGTCCGCAAGAACACTGTCACAAGTAGAGAGGAAGCCTGAGGTCACACCAGCATCGCGAAGGAGCTCCATGTACTCCAAATCAACTCGAGATGAGGTCCAATTCCCCGGCCTTGACTCCAGAGCCATCCCCGGTTCCTCATCAAACACGACCAGGGGTTTGACTTCCTTTAGGCAACCCCAGAGTTTCCCAGAGAACAACGTGCCAAGCCTAGAGGAATACCAAGTTCAGCACAGCAACTCGAGGAATGCTCTGTCGACCCCAAATTGACTGGAGATGAGAGCTGATTGCCTGCTTTGATTCTAGACGCATGGCAACTTTCCATACGACCCTCAAGGAAAGGCTGCTCTCAGCAGTAGGTGTGTGGGAGGGATCCTGAGTTTGCTGCCTCAAGTGGAATATACACTGAGAAGCCCTGACTCGAATGGAGGCCGGGTTTCCATTTCAGAGGCTTGAATACAGGCTCGTCTTTCATCTCACAAAGTGAAGGGATGTCTGAATCCCCGGTGGACTCCCTAGAGAAAGCCCTAGGTCCCCGACTCCTTTCGACGGAATGACTCACATGCCTTTGACACCTCGAGCGGCACTCACAGTTCTATGCTTCTAAAGGTGACGACGACTCACTCCTCTTGAACATTGACAGGAATCCCAATATCACTGTCGCTACTGGAAGGGACCCTGGGCCTCCCACCTCACTTCGAGAAGTGTCCCTTTGCCCCTGCCAAGCCTCAAAGAGAGTCCTGAGGTTTCCGTCATAACTAAAGAGGAGTCCAGACATCGCTGGACAAACACGAGTGTTGAAGGGCCATCCCCGCCGTAACTCGAGTATATAACACAGGTCCCAGCCGCAATTCGAGAAAAACCATGAGACGTCCCGCTCAAAGCGAGATGAGGCCCGATTCCCCTGCAATGCATGTAGAGCAATCCCGTGATCTCCATGAAACATATAAGGAGCCTTGACTTCCTTGATGAATCTCGAGACAATCCCCAAGAACACTTTCACAAGTAGAGAGGAACCCTGAAGTCACACAAGAATCACGAAGTAGTTCCATGTACACCAAATCAACTTGAGATGAGGCCCGATTCCCCTGCCTTGACTCCAGAGGCATCCCCAGTTCCCCAGCACACACGACCAGTGGCTTGTCTTCCTTTAAACAACTCCAGAGGTTCCCCGAGAAGAACTTGCCAAGCCTAGAGGAACACCAAGTTCAGGAGAGCAACTCGAGGAATGCTCCTTGGAACCCAAATTGCCTGGAGATGAGAGCGGATTGCCTGGATTGGACTCAAGACGTATGCCAACTTTCCACAAGCCCCTCAAGTGTAGGCTTCCCTCAGCAGTAGGTGTGAGGGACGGACCCTGAGTTTAATGCCTCAAGTGGAATATACGCCGAGAAGCCCTGACTCGAAAGGAGGCCGGGTTTCCTAGCAGTGGCTTGAATACAGGGTCCTCGTTCATTTCACAAGGTGAAGGTATGTCTGAATCCCCAGTGGAGTCCCTAGAAAAAACCAACGGTCACCGACTCCTTTCGACGGAATGCCTCACATGCATTTGACACCTCGAGCGGCACGCAGAGTTCACTACTTCAAAAGCTGAGGATGCCTGACTCCTCTTGAACATTGACAGGAATGCCAATATCCCTGAGGCTACTGGAAAGGGACACTTTGCCTCCCGCCTCACCTCGAGAAGCGGCCCTTTGGCCCTGCCAAGCCTCGAAGAGATTCCGGAGGTGTCCCTCGTAACTCGACAGGAGTCCTGATGTCGCTGGACAAACACGAGTCTTGAAGTGCCATCCCTGCCGTATCTCGAGAATATAACCCAGGTCTGCACCGCAACTCGAGAAAAACCATGAGACTTCCCCCTCAAAGCGAGATGAGGCATGATTCTCCTGCACTGCATGCAGAGCAATCCCGTGATCCCCATGTAACAGGTAAGGAGCCTCGACGACTTGCTTGATGGATCTTGAGACAATCCGCAAGAACACTGTCACAAGTACAGAGTGACCCTGAGGTCACACCAGCATTGCCAAGGAGCTCCATGTACCCCAAATCACCTCGAGATGAAGCCCGATTCCCCTGCCTTGAATGCAGAGGCATCCCGCGTTCCACATCAAACACGAAAGTGGCTTGACTTCCTTTAGGCAACTCCAGAGGTTCCCCGAGAAAAACGTGCCAAGCCTAGAGGAATACCAAGTTCATAGATCCTCTCGAGGAATGCTCCGTGGACCACAAATTGCCTGGAGATGAGAGCTGATTGCCTGGCTTAGACTCAAGATAGATGCCTACTTTCCACAAGCCCCTTAAGAGAAGGCTTCTCTCAGCAGTAGGTGTGAGGGAGGGACCCTGTGTTTGCTGCCTCAATTGGAATATACACTGAGAAGCCCTGACTCGAAAGGAGGCCGGGTTTCCTTGCAGTGGCTTGAATACAGGATCCTCTTTCATCTAAACAAAGTGAAGGGATGTCTGAATCCCCTGTGGAGTCCCTAGATAAAGGCCTAGGTCCCCAACTCCTTTCAACGAAATGCCTCACATGACTTTGACACCTCGAGCGTCACGCAGATTTCACTGCATCAAAAGCTGATGATGCCTGACTCCTCTTGAACATTGACAGGAATCCCAATATCCCTGTGGCTACTGGAAAGGGACCCTGGGTCTCCCGCCTCACCTCGTGAAGCGTCCCTTTGGCCCTACCAAGCCTAGAAGAGATTCATGAGGTGTCCCTCATAACTAGACAGGAGTCCTGACGTCGCTGGACAAACACGAGTGTTGAAGGCCATCCCCACCATAACTCGAGAATATAAACCAGGTTCCCTCCCGCAACTCGAGAAAAACCATGAGACTTCCCCCTCAAAGCGAAATGATGCCCGATTCCCCTTCATTGCATGCAGAGCAATCCCTTGATCCTCATGAAACATGTAAGAAGCCTCGACTTGCTTGATGTATCTCTCAAGACAATCCCCAAGAACACTGTCACAAGTAGAGAGGGATGCTGAGGTCACACAAGCATCACGAAGGGGCTCCATGTACCCCAAAACAACTCGAGATGAGGCCCGATTCCCTTGACTTGACTCCTGAGCCATACTCCGATCCCCAGCAAACACGACCAGTGGCTTGACTTTCTTTATGCAACTCTAGAGGTTCCCCGAGAAAAACCTGCCAAGCCTAGAGGAATACCAAGGTTAGCAGAGCAACTCGAGGAATGCTCCATGGACCGCAAATTGTCTGGAGTTGAGAGCTGATTGCCTGGCTTAGACTCAAGACGTATGCCAACATACCACAAGCCCCACAAGGGGAGGCTTCTCTCATCAGTAGATGTGAGGGTGGAACCCTGAGTTTTCTGCCTCAAGTGGAATATACACCGAGAAACCCTGACTCGAAAGGAGGCCGAGTTTCATTTTAGTGTATTGAATACAGGCTCATCTTTCATCTCACAAGGTGAAGGGATGTCTAATCCCCAGTGGAGTTCCTAGAGAAAAACCTAAGCCCCCGACTCCTTTCGATGGAATGCCTCACATGACTTTGACACCTCAAGCGGCATGCAGAGTTCACTGCTTCAAAAGGTGACGATGCCTGACTCCTCTTGAACATTGAGAGGAATCCCAATATCCCTGTGGCTACTGGAAAGGGACACTGGGTCTCCAGGCTCACCTCGAGAAGCATCCCTTTGACCCTGCCAAGCCTCGAAGAGATTCCTGAGGTGTCCGTCGTAACTCGACAGGAGTCCTGACGTCGCTGGAGAAACACGAGTTTTGAAGGGCCATCCCCGCCGTAATTCGAGGATATACCCCAGGTCCCCACCGCAGCTCGAGTAAAACCATCAGGCTTCCCCCTCAAAGCGAGATGAGGCACGATTCCCCTGCAATGCCTGCAAAGCAATCCCGTGATCCCCATGAAACCTGTAAGGAGCCTCGACTTGCTTGATGGATGTCCAGACAGTCCGCAAGAACACACTGTCACAAGTAGAGAGGAAGCCTGAGGTCACACCAGCATCGCGAAGGAGCTCCATGTACTCCAAATCAACTCGAGATGAGGTCCAATTCCCCGGCCTTGACTCCAGAGCCATCCCCGGTTCCTCATCAAACACGACCAGGGGTTTGACTTCCTTTAGGCAACCCCAGAGTTTCCCAGAGAACAACGTGCCAAGCCTAGAGGAATACCAAGTTCAGCACAGCAACTCGAGGAATGCTCTGTCGACCCCAAATTGACTGGAGATGAGAGCTGATTGCCTGCTTTGATTCTAGACGCATGGCAACTTTCCATACGACCCTCAAGGAAAGGCTGCTCTCAGCAGTAGGTGTGTGGGAGGGATCCTGAGTTTGCTGCCTCAAGTGGAATATACACTGAGAAGCCCTGACTCGAATGGAGGCCGGGTTTCCATTCAGAGGCTTGAATACAGGCTCGTCTTTCATCTCACAAAGTGAAGGGATGTCTGAATCCCCGGTGGACTCCCTAGAGAAAGCCCTAGGTCCCCGACTCCTTTCGACGGAATGACTCACATGCCTTTGACACCTCGAGCGGCACTCACAGTTCTATGCTTCTAAAGGTGACGACGACTCACTCCTCTTGAACATTGACAGGAATCCCAATATCACTGTCGCTACTGGAAGGGACCCTGGGCCTCCCACCTCACTTCGAGAAGTGTCCCTTTGCCCCTGCCAAGCCTCAAAGAGAGTCCTGAGGTTTCCGTCATAACTAAAGAGGAGTCCAGACATCGCTGGACAAACACGAGTGTTGAAGGGCCATCCCCGCCGTAACTCGAGTATATAACACAGGTCCCAGCCGCAATTCGAGAAAAACCATGAGACGTCCCGCTCAAAGCGAGATGAGGCCCGATTCCCCTGCAATGCATGTAGAGCAATCCCGTGATCTCCATGAAACATATAAGGAGCCTTGACTTCCTTGATGAATCTCGAGACAATCCCCAAGAACACTTTCACAAGTAGAGAGGAACCTGAAGTCACACAAGAATCACGAAGTAGTTCCATGTACACCAAATCAACTTGAGATGAGGCCCGATTCCCCTGCCTTGACTCCAGAGGCATCCCCAGTTCCCCAGCACACACGACCAGTGGCTTGTCTTCCTTTAAACAACTCCAGAGGTTCCCCGAGAAGAACTTGCCAAGCCTAGAGGAACACCAAGTTCAGGAGAGCAACTCGAGGAATGCTCCTTGGAACCCAAATTGCCTGGAGATGAGAGCGGATTGCCTGGATTGGACTCAAGACGTATGCCAACTTTCCACAAGCCCCTCAAGTGTAGGCTTCCCTCAGCAGTAGGTGTGAGGGACGGACCCTGAGTTTAATGCCTCAAGTGGAATATACGCCGAGAAGCCCTGACTCGAAAGGAGGCCGGGTTTCCTAGCAGTGGCTTGAATACAGGTTCCTCGTTCATTTCACAAGGTGAAGGTATGTCTGAATCCCCAGTGGAGTCCCTAGAAAAAAAACAACGGTCACCACGACTCCTTTCGACGGAATGCCTCACATGCATTTGACACCTCGAGCGGCACGCAGAGTTCACTACTTCAAAAGCTGAGGATGCCTGACTCCTCTTGAACATTGACAGGAATGCCAATATCCCTGAGGCTACTGGAAAGGGACACTTTGCCTCCCGCCTCACCTCGAGAAGCGGCCCTTTGGCCCTGCCAAGCCTCGAAGAGATTCCGGAGGTGTCCCTCGTAACTCGACAGGAGTCCTGATGTCGCTGGACAAACACGAGTCTTGAAGTGCCATCCCTGCCGTATCTCGAGAATATAACCCAGGTCTGCACCGCAACTCGAGAAAAACCATGAGACTTCCCCCTCAAAGCGAGATGAGGCATGATTCTCCTGCACTGCATGCAGAGCAATCCCGTGATCCCCATGTAACAGGTAAGGAGCCTCGACTTGCTTGATGGATCTTGAGACAATCCGCAAGAACACTGTCACAAGTACAGAGTGACCCTGAGGTCACACCAGCATTGCCAAGGAGCTCCATGTACCCCAAATCACCTCGAGATGAAGCCCGATTCCCCTGCCTTGAATGCAGAGGCATCCCGCGTTCCACATCAAACACGAAAGTGGCTTGACTTCCTTTAGGCAACTCCAGAGGTTCCCCGAGAAAAACGTGCCAAGCCTAGAGGAATACCAAGTTCATAGATCCTCTCGAGGAATGCTCCGTGGACCACAAATTGCCTGGAGATGAGAGCTGATTGCCTGGCTTAGAATCAAGATAGATGCCTACTTTCCACAAGCCCCTTAAGAGAAGGCTTCTCTCAGCAGTAGGTGTGAGGGAGGGACCCTGTGTTTGCTGCCTCAATTGGAATATACACTGAGAAGCCCTGACTCGAAAGGAGGCCGGGTTTCCTTGCAGTGGCTTGAATACAGGATCCTCTTTCATCTAACAAAGTGAAGGGATGTCTGAATCCCCTGTGGAGTCCCTAGATAAAGGCCTAGGTCCCCAACTCCTTTCAACGAAATGCCTCACATGACTTTGACACCTCGAGCGTCACGCAGATTTCACTGCATCAAAAGCTGATGATGCCTGACTCCTCTTGAACATTGACAGGAATCCCAATATCCCTGTGGCTACTGGAAAGGGACCCTGGGTCTCCCGCCTCACCTCGTGAAGCGTCCCTTTGGCCCTACCAAGCCTAGAAGAGATTCATGAGGTGTCCCTCATAACTAGACAGGAGTCCTGACGTCGCTGGACAAACACGAGTGTTGAAGGCCATCCCCACCATAACTCGAGAATATAAACCAGGTCCCTCCGCAACTCGAGAAAAACCATGAGACTTCCCCCTCAAAGCGAAATGATGCCCGATTCCCCTTCATTGCATGCAGAGCAATCCCTTGATCCTCATGAAACATGTAAGAAGCCTCGACTTGCTTGATGTATCTCAAGACAATCCCCAAGAACACTGTCACAAGTAGAGAGGGATGCTGAGGTCACACAAGCATCACGAAGGGGCTCCATGTACCCCAAAACAACAACTCGAGATGAGGCCCGATTCCCTTGACTTGACTCCTGAGCCATACTCCGATCCCCAGCAAACACGACCAGTGGCTTGACTTTCTTTATGCAACTCTAGAGGTTCCCCGAGAAAAACCTGCCAAGCCTAGAGGAATACCAAGGTTAGCAGAGCAACTCGAGGAATGCTCCATGGACCGCAAATTGTCTGGAGTTGAGAGCTGATTGCCTGGCTTAGACTCAAGACGTATGCCAACATACCACAAGCCCCACAAGGGGAGGCTTCTCTCATCAGTAGATGTGAGGGTGGAACCCTGAGTTTTCTGCCTCAAGTGGAATATACACCGAGAAACCCTGACTCGAAAGGAGGCCGAGTTTCATTTTAGTGTATTGAATACAGGCTCATCTTTCATCTCACAAGGTGAAGGGATGTCTAAATCCCCAGTGGAGTTCCTAGAGAAAAACCTAAGCCCCCGACTCCTTTCGATGGAATGCCTCACATGACTTTGACACCTCAGCGGCATGCAGAGTTCACTGCTTCAAAAGGTGACGATGCCTGACTCCTCTTGAACATTGAGAGGAATCCCAATATCCCTGTGGCTACTGGAAAGGGACACTGGGTCTCCAGGCTCACCTCGAGAAGCATCCCTTTGACCCTGCCAAGCCTCGAAGAGATTCCTGAGGTGTCCGTCGTAACTCGACAGGAGTCCTGACGTCGCTGGAGAAACACGAGTTTTGAAGGGCCATCCCCGCCGTAATTCGAGGATATACCCCAGGTCCCCACCGCAGCTCGAGTAAAACCATCAGGCTTCCCCCTCAAAGCGAGATGAGGCACGATTCCCCTGCAATGCCTGCAAAGCAATCCCGTGATCCCCATGAAACCTGTAAGGAGCCTCGACTTGCTTGATGGATGTCCAGACAGTCCGCAAGAACACTGTCACAAGTAGAGAGGAAGCCTGAGGTCACACCAGCATCGCGAAGGAGCTCCATGTACTCCAAATCAACTCGAGATGAGGTCCAATTCCCCGGCCTTGACTCCAGAGCCATCCCCGGTTCCTCATCAAACACGACCAGGGGTTTGACTTCCTTTAGGCAACCCCAGAGTTTCCCAGAGAACAACGTGCCAAGCCTAGAGGAATACCAAGTTCAGCACAGCAACTCGAGGAATGCTCTGTCGACCCCAAATTGACTGGAGATGAGAGCTGATTGCCTGCTTTGATTCTAGACGCATGGCAACTTTCCATACGACCCTCAAGGAAAGGCTGCTCTCAGCAGTAGGTGTGTGGGAGGGATCCTGAGTTTGCTGCCTCAAGTGGAATATACACTGAGAAGCCCTGACTCGAATGGAGGCCGGGTTTCCATTCAGAGGCTTGAATACAGGCTCGTCTTTCATCTCACAAAGTGAAGGGATGTCTGAATCCCCGGTGGACTCCCTAGAGAAAGCCCTAGGTCCCCGACTCCTTTCGACGGAATGACTCACATGCCTTTGACACCTCGAGCGGCACTCACAGTTCTTGCTTCTAAAGGTGACGACGACTCACTCCTCTTGAACATTGACAGGAATCCCAATATCACTGTCGCTACTGGAAGGGACCCTGGGCCTCCCACCTCACTTCGAGAAGTGTCCCTTTGCCCCTGCCAAGCCTCAAAGAGAGTCCTGAGGTTTCCGTCATAACTAAAGAGGAGTCCAGACATCGCTGGACAAACACGAGTGTTGAAGGGCCATCCCCGCCGTAACTCGAGTATATAACACAGGTCCCAGCCGCAATTCGAGAAAAACCATGAGACGTCCCGCTCAAAGCGAGATGAGGCCCGATTCCCCTGCAATGCATGTAGAGCAATCCCGTGATCTCCATGAAACATATAAGGAGCCTTGACTTCCTTGATGAATCTCGAGACAATCCCCAAGAACACTTTCACAAGTAGAGAGGAACCCTGAAGTCACACAAGAATCACGAAGTAGTTCCATGTACACCAAATCAACTTGAGATGAGGCCCGATTCCCCTGCCTTGACTCCAGAGGCATCCCCAGTTCCCCAGCACACACGACCAGTGGCTTGTCTTCCTTTAAACAACTCCAGAGGTTCCCCGAGAAGAACTTGCCAAGCCTAGAGGAACACCAAGTTCAGGAGAGCAACTCGAGGAATGCTCCTTGGAACCCAAATTGCCTGGAGATGAGAGCGGATTGCCTGGATTGGACTCAAGACGTATGCCAACTTTCCACAAGCCCCTCAAGTGTAGGCTTCCCTCAGCAGTAGGTGTGAGGGACGGACCCTGAGTTTAATGCCTCAAGTGGAATATACGCCGAGAAGCCCTGACTCGAAAGGAGGCCGGGTTTCCTAGCAGTGGCTTGAATACAGGTTCCTCGTTCATTTCACAAGGTGAAGGTATGTCTGAATCCCCAGTGGAGTCCCTAGAAAAAACCAACGGTCACCGACTCCTTTCGACGGAATGCCTCACATGCATTTGACACCTCGAGCGGCACGCAGAGTTCACTACTTCAAAAGCTGAGGAGGATGCCTGACTCCTCTTGAACATTGACAGGAATGCCAATATCCCTGAGGCTACTGGAAAGGGACACTTTGCCTCCCGCCTCACCTCGAGAAGCGGCCCTTTGGCCCTGCCAAGCCTCGAAGAGATTCCGGAGGTGTCCCTCGTAACTCGACAGGAGTCCTGATGTCGCTGGACAAACACGAGTCTTGAAGTGCCATCCCTGCCGTATCTCGAGAATATAACCCAGGTCTGCACCGCAACTCGAGAAAAACCATGAGACTTCCCCCTCAAAGCGAGATGAGGCATGATTCTCCTGCACTGCATGCAGAGCAATCCCGTGATCCCCATGTAACAGGTAAGGAGCCTCGACTTGCTTGATGGATCTTGAGACAATCCGCAAGAACACTGTCACAAGTACAGAGTGACCCTGAGGTCACACCAGCATTGCCAAGGAGCTCCATGTACCCCAAATCACCTCGAGATGAAGCCCGATTCCCCTGCCTTGAATGCAGAGGCATCCCGCGTTCCACATCAAACACGAAAGTGGCTTGACTTCCTTTAGGCAACTCCAGAGGTTCCCCGAGAAAAACGTGCCAAGCCTAGAGGAATACCAAGTTCATAGATCCTCTCGAGGAATGCTCCGTGGACCACAAATTGCCTGGAGATGAGAGCTGATTGCCTGGCTTAGAATCAAGATAGATGCCTACTTTCCACAAGCCCCTTAAGAGAAGGCTTCTCTCAGCAGTAGGTGTGAGGGAGGGACCCTGTGTTTGCTGCCTCAATTGGAATATACACTGAGAAGCCCTGACTCGAAAGGAGGCCGGGTTTCCTTGCAGTGGCTTGAATACAGGATCCTCTTTCATCTAACAAAGTGAAGGGATGTCTGAATCCCCTGTGGAGTCCCTAGATAAAGGCCTAGGTCCCCAACTCCTTTCAACGAAATGCCTCACATGACTTTGACACCTCGAGCGTCACGCAGATTTCACTGCATCAAAAGCTGATGATGCCTGACTCCTCTCTTGAACATTGACAGGAATCCCAATATCCCTGTGGCTACTGGAAAGGGACCCTGGGTCTCCCGCCTCACCTCGTGAAGCGTCCCTTTGGCCCTACCAAGCCTAGAAGAGATTCATGAGGTGTCCCTCATAACTAGACAGGAGTCCTGACGTCGCTGGACAAACACGAGTGTTGAAGGCCATCCCCACCATAACTCGAGAATATAAACCAGGTCCCCTCCGCAACTCGAGAAAAACCATGAGACTTCCCCCTCAAAGCGAAATGATGCCCGATTCCCCTTCATTGCATGCAGAGCAATCCCTTGATCCTCATGAAACATGTAAGAAGCCTCGACTTGCTTGATGTATCTCAAGACAATCCCCAAGAACACTGTCACAAGTAGAGAGGGATGCTGAGGTCACACAAGCATCACGAAGGGGCTCCATGTACCCCAAAACAACTCGAGATGAGGCCCGATTCCCTTGACTTGACTCCTGAGCCATACTCCGATCCCCAGCAAACACGACCAGTGGCTTGACTTTCTTTATGCAACTCTAGAGGTTCCCCGAGAAAAACCTGCCAAGCCTAGAGGAATACCAAGGTTAGCAGAGCAACTCGAGGAATGCTCCATGGACCGCAAATTGTCTGGAGTTGAGAGCTGATTGCCTGGCTTAGACTCAAGACGTATGCCAACATACCACAAGCCCCACAAGGGGAGGCTTCTCTCATCAGTAGATGTGAGGGTGGAACCCTGAGTTTTCTGCCTCAAGTGGAATATACACCGAGAAACCCTGACTCGAAAGGAGGCCGAGTTTCATTTTAGTGTATTGAATACAGGCTCATCTTTCATCTCACAAGGTGAAGGGATGTCTAAATCCCCAGTGGAGTTCCTAGAGAAAAACCTAAGCCCCCGACTCCTTTCGATGGAATGCCTCACATGACTTTGACACCTCAAGCGGCATGCAGAGTTCACTGCTTCAAAAGGTGACGATGCCTGACTCCTCTTGAACATTGAGAGGAATCCCAATATCCCTGTGGCTACTGGAAAGGGACACTGGGTCTCCAGGCTCACCTCGAGAAGCATCCCTTTGACCCTGCCAAGCCTCGAAGAGATTCCTGAGGTGTCCGTCGTAACTCGACAGGAGTCCTGACGTCGCTGGAGAAACACGAGTTTTGAAGGGCCATCCCCGCCGTAATTCGAGGATATACCCCAGGTCCCCACCGCAGCTCGAGTAAAACCATCAGGCTTCCCCCTCAAAGCGAGATGAGGCACGATTCCCCTGCAATGCCTGCAAAGCAATCCCGTGATCCCCATGAAACCTGTAAGGAGCCTCGACTTGCTTGATGGATGTCCAGACAGTCCGCAAGAACACTGTCACAAGTAGAGAGGAAGCCTGAGGTCACACCAGCATCGCGAAGGAGCTCCATGTACTCCAAATCAACTCGAGATGAGGTCCAATTCCCCGGCCTTGACTCCAGAGCCATCCCCGGTTCCTCATCAAACACGACCAGGGGTTTGACTTCCTTTAGGCAACCCCAGAGTTTCCCAGAGAACAACGTGCCAAGCCTAGAGGAATACCAAGTTCAGCACAGCAACTCGAGGAATGCTCTGTCGACCCCAAATTGACTGGAGATGAGAGCTGATTGCCTGCTTTGATTCTAGACGCATGGCAACTTTCCATACGACCCTCAAGGAAAGGCTGCTCTCAGCAGTAGGTGTGTGGGAGGGATCCTGAGTTTGCTGCCTCAAGTGGAATATACACTGAGAAGCCCTGACTCGAATGGAGGCCGGGTTTCCATTCAGAGGCTTGAATACAGGCTCGTCTTTCATCTCACAAAGTGAAGGGATGTCTGAATCCCCGGTGGACTCCCTAGAGAAAGCCCTAGGTCCCCGACTCCTTTCGACGGAATGACTCACATGCCTTTGACACCTCGAGCGGCACTCACAGTTCTATGCTTCTAAAGGTGACGACGACTCACTCCTCTTGAACATTGACAGGAATCCCAATATCACTGTCGCTACTGGGAAGGGACCCTGGGCCTCCCACCTCACTTCGAGAAGTGTCCCTTTGCCCCTGCCAAGCCTCAAAGAGAGTCCTGAGGTTTCCGTCATAACTAAAGAGGAGTCCAGACATCGCTGGACAAACACGAGTGTTGAAGGGCCATCCCCGCCGTAACTCGAGTATATAACACAGGTCCCAGCCGCAATTCGAGAAAAACCATGAGACGTCCCGCTCAAAGCGAGATGAGGCCCGATTCCCCTGCAATGCATGTAGAGCAATCCCGTGATCTCCATGAAACATATAAGGAGCCTTGACTTCCTTGATGAATCTCGAGACAATCCCCAAGAACACTTTCACAAGTAGAGAGGAACCCTGAAGTCACACAAGAATCACGAAGTAGTTCCATGTACACCAAATCAACTTGAGATGAGGCCCGATTCCCCTGCCTTGACTCCAGAGGCATCCCCAGTTCCCCAGCACACACGACCAGTGGCTTGTCTTCCTTTAAACAACTCCAGAGGTTCCCCGAGAAGAACTTGCCAAGCCTAGAGGAACACCAAGTTCAGGAGAGCAACTCGAGGAATGCTCCTTGGAACCCAAATTGCCTGGAGATGAGAGCGGATTGCCTGGATTGGACTCAAGACGTATGCCAACTTTCCACAAGCCCCTCAAGTGTAGGCTTCCCTCAGCAGTAGGTGTGAGGGACGGACCCTGAGTTTAATGCCTCAAGTGGAATATACGCCGAGAAGCCCTGACTCGAAAGGAGGCCGGGTTTCCTAGCAGTGGCTTGAATACAGGTTCCTCGTTCATTTCACAAGGTGAAGGTATGTCTGAATCCCCAGTGGAGTCCCTAGAAAAAACCAACGGTCACCGACTCCTTTCGACGGAATGCCTCACATGCATTTGACACCTCGAGCGGCACGCAGAGTTCACTACTTCAAAAGCTGAGGATGCCTGACTCCTCTTGAACATTGACAGGAATGCCAATATCCCTGAGGCTACTGGAAAGGGACACTTTGCCTCCCCCCTTCACCTCGAGAAGCGGCCCTTTGGCCCTGCCAAGCCTCGAAGAGATTCCGGAGGTGTCCCTCGTAACTCGACAGGAGTCCTGATGTCGCTGGACAAACACGAGTCTTGAAGTGCCATCCCTGCCGTATCTCGAGAATATAACCCAGGTCTGCACCGCAACTCGAGAAAAACCATGAGACTTCCCCCTCAAAGCGAGATGAGGCATGATTCTCCTGCACTGCATGCAGAGCAATCCCGTGATCCCCATGTAACAGGTAAGGAGCCTCGACTTGCTTGATGGATCTTGAGACAATCCGCAAGAACACTGTCACAAGTACAGAGTGACCCTGAGGTCACACCAGCATTGCCAAGGAGCTCCATGTACCCCAAATCACCTCGAGATGAAGCCCGATTCCCCTGCCTTGAATGCAGAGGCATCCCGCGTTCCACATCAAACACGAAAGTGGCTTGACTTCCTTTAGGCAACTCCAGAGGTTCCCCGAGAAAAACGTGCCAAGCCTAGAGGAATACCAAGTTCATAGATCCTCTCGAGGAATGCTCCGTGGACCACAAATTGCCTGGAGATGAGAGCTGATTGCCTGGCTTAGAATCAAGATAGATGCCTACTTTCCACAAGCCCCTTAAGAGAAGGCTTCTCTCAGCAGTAGGTGTGAGGGAGGGACCCTGTGTTTGCTGCCTCAATTGGAATATACACTGAGAAGCCCTGACTCGAAAGGAGGCCGGGTTTCCTTGCAGTGGCTTGAATACAGGATCCTCTTTCATCTAACAAAGTGAAGGGATGTCTGAATCCCCTGTGGAGTCCCTAGATAAAGGCCTAGGTCCCCAACTCCTTTCAACGAAATGCCTCACATGACTTTGACACCTCGAGCGTCACGCAGATTTCACTGCATCAAAAGCTGATGATGCCTGACTCCTCTTGAACATTGACAGGAATCCCAATATCCCTGTGGCTACTGGAAAGGGACCCTGGGTCTCCCGCCTCACCTCGTGAAGCGCGTCCCTTTGGCCCTACCAAGCCTAGAAGAGATTCATGAGGTGTCCCTCATAACTAGACAGGAGTCCTGACGTCGCTGGACAAACACGAGTGTTGAAGGCCATCCCCACCATAACTCGAGAATATAAACCAGGTTCCCTCCGCAACTCGAGAAAAACCATGAGACTTCCCCCTCAAAGCGAAATGATGCCCGATTCCCCTTCATTGCATGCAGAGCAATCCCTTGATCCTCATGAAACATGTAAGAAGCCTCGACTTGCTTGATGTATCTCAAGACAATCCCCAAGAACACTGTCACAAGTAGAGAGGGATGCTGAGGTCACACAAGCATCACGAAGGGGCTCCATGTACCCCAAAACAACTCGAGATGAGGCCCGATTCCCTTGACTTGACTCCTGAGCCATACTCCGATCCCCAGCAAACACGACCAGTGGCTTGACTTTCTTTATGCAACTCTAGAGGTTCCCCGAGAAAAACCTGCCAAGCCTAGAGGAATACCAAGGTTAGCAGAGCAACTCGAGGAATGCTCCATGGACCGCAAATTGTCTGGAGTTGAGAGCTGATTGCCTGGCTTAGACTCAAGACGTATGCCAACATACCACAAGCCCCACAAGGGGAGGCTTCTCTCATCAGTAGATGTGAGGGTGGAACCCTGAGTTTTCTGCCTCAAGTGGAATATACACCGAGAAACCCTGACTCGAAAGGAGGCCGAGTTTCATTTTAGTGTATTGAATACAGGCTCATCTTTCATCTCACAAGGTGAAGGGATGTCTAAATCCCCAGTGGAGTTCCTAGAGAAAAACCTAAGCCCCCGACTCCTTTCGATGGAATGCCTCACATGACTTTGACACCTCAAGCGGCATGCAGAGTTCACTGCTTCAAAAGGTGACGATGCCTGACTCCTCTTGAACATTGAGAGGAATCCCAATATCCCTGTGGCTACTGGAAAGGGACACTGGGTCTCCAGGCTCACCTCGAGAAGCATCCCTTTGACCCTGCCAAGCCTCGAAGAGATTCCTGAGGTGTCCGTCGTAACTCGACAGGAGTCCTGACGTCGCTGGAGAAACACGAGTTTTGAAGGGCCATCCCCGCCGTAATTCGAGGATATACCCCAGGTCCCCACCGCAGCTCGAGTAAAACCATCAGGCTTCCCCCTCAAAGCGAGATGAGGCACGATTCCCCTGCAATGCCTGCAAAGCAATCCCGTGATCCCCATGAAACCTGTAAGGAGCCTCGACTTGCTTGATGGATGTCCAGACAGTCCGCAAGAACACTGTCACAAGTAGAGAGGAAGCCTGAGGTCACACCAGCATCGCGAAGGAGCTCCATGTACTCCAAATCAACTCGAGATGAGGTCCAATTCCCCGGCCTTGACTCCAGAGCCATCCCCGGTTCCTCATCAAACACGACCAGGGGTTTGACTTCCTTTAGGCAACCCCAGAGTTTCCCAGAGAACAACGTGCCAAGCCTAGAGGAATACCAAGTTCAGCACAGCAACTCGAGGAATGCTCTGTCGACCCCAAATTGACTGGAGATGAGAGCTGATTGCCTGCTTTGATTCTAGACGCATGGCAACTTTCCATACGACCCTCAAGGAAAGGCTGCTCTCAGCAGTAGGTGTGTGGGAGGGATCCTGAGTTTGCTGCCTCAAGTGGAATATACACTGAGAAGCCCTGACTCGAATGGAGGCCGGGTTTCCATTCAGAGGCTTGAATACAGGCTCGTCTTTCATCTCACAAAGTGAAGGGATGTCTGAATCCCCGGTGGACTCCCTAGAGAAAGCCCTAGGTCCCCGACTCCTTTCGACGGAATGACTCACATGCCTTTGACACCTCGAGCGGCACTCACAGTTCTATGCTTCTAAAGGTGACGACGACTCACTCCTCTTGAACATTGACAGGAATCCCAATATCACTGTCGCTACTGGAAGGGACCCTGGGCCTCCCACCTCACTTCGAGAAGTGTCCCTTTGCCCCTGCCAAGCCTCAAAGAGAGTCCTGAGGTTTTTCCGTTAACTAAAGAGGAGTCCAGACATCGCTGGACAAACACGAGTGTTGAAGGGCCATCCCCGCCGTAACTCGAGTATATAACACAGGTCCCAGCCGCAATTCGAGAAAAACCATGAGACGTCCCGCTCAAAGCGAGATGAGGCCCGATTCCCCTGCAATGCATGTAGAGCAATCCCGTGATCTCCATGAAACATATAAGGAGCCTTGACTTCCTTGATGAATCTCGAGACAATCCCCAAGAACACTTTCACAAGTAGAGAGGAACCCTGAAGTCACACAAGAATCACGAAGTAGTTCCATGTACACCAAATCAACTTGAGATGAGGCCCGATTCCCCTGCCTTGACTCCAGAGGCATCCCCAGTTCCCCAGCACACACGACCAGTGGCTTGTCTTCCTTTAAACAACTCCAGAGGTTCCCCGAGAAGAACTTGCCAAGCCTAGAGGAACACCAAGTTCAGGAGAGCAACTCGAGGAATGCTCCTTGGAACCCAAATTGCCTGGAGATGAGAGCGGATTGCCTGGATTGGACTCAAGACGTATGCCAACTTTCCACAAGCCCCTCAAGTGTAGGCTTCCCTCAGCAGTAGGTGTGAGGGACGGACCCTGAGTTTAATGCCTCAAGTGGAATATACGCCGAGAAGCCCTGACTCGAAAGGAGGCCGGGTTTCCTAGCAGTGGCTTGAATACAGGTTCCTCGTTCATTTCACAAGGTGAAGGTATGTCTGAATCCCCAGTGGAGTCCCTAGAAAAAACCAACGGTCACCGACTCCTTTCGACGGAATGCCTCACATGCATTTGACACCTCGAGCGGCACGCAGAGTTCACTACTTCAAAAGCTGAGGATGCCTGACTCCTCTTGAACATTGACAGGAATGCCAATATCCCTGAGGCTACTGGAAAGGGACACTTTGCCTCCCGCCTCACCTCGAGAAGCGGCCCTTTGGCCCTGCCAAGCCTCGAAGAGATTCCGGAGGTGTCCCTCGTAACTCGACAGGAGTCCTGATGTCGCTGGACAAACACGAGTCTTGAAGTGCCATCCCTGCCGTATCTCGAGAATATAACCCAGGTCTGCACCGCAACTCGAGAAAAACCATGAGACTTCCCCCTCAAAGCGAGATGAGGCATGATTCTCCTGCACTGCATGCAGAGCAATCCCGTGATCCCCATGTAACAGGTAAGGAGCCTCGACTTGCTTGATGGATCTTGAGACAATCCGCAAGAACACTGTCACAAGTACAGAGTGACCCTGAGGTCACACCAGCATTGCCAAGGAGCTCCATGTACCCCAAATCACCTCGAGATGAAGCCCGATTCCCCTGCCTTGAATGCAGAGGCATCCCGCGTTCCACATCAAACACGAAAGTGGCTTGACTTCCTTTAGGCAACTCCAGAGGTTCCCCGAGAAAAACGTGCCAAGCCTAGAGGAATACCAAGTTCATAGATCCTCTCGAGGAATGCTCCGTGGACCACAAATTGCCTGGAGATGAGAGCTGATTGCCTGGCTTAGAATCAAGATAGATGCCTACTTTCCACAAGCCCCTTAAGAGAAGGCTTCTCTCAGCAGTAGGTGTGAGGGAGGGACCCTGTGTTTGCTGCCTCAATTGGAATATACACTGAGAAGCCCTGACTCGAAAGGAGGCCGGGTTTCCTTGCAGTGGCTTGAATACAGGATCCTCTTTCATCTAACAAAGTGAAGGGATGTCTGAATCCCCTGTGGAGTCCCTAGATAAAGGCTAGGTCCCCAACTCCTTTCAACGAAATGCCTCACATGACTTTGACACCTCGAGCGTCACGCAGATTTCACTGCATCAAAAGCTGATGATGCCTGACTCCTCTTGAACATTGACAGGAATCCCAATATCCCTGTGGCTACTGGAAAGGGACCCTGGGTCTCCCGCCTCACCTCGTGAAGCGTCCCTTTGGCCCTACCAAGCCTAGAAGAGATTCATGAGGTGTCCCTCATAACTAGACAGGAGTCCTGACGTCGCTGGACAAACACGAGTGTTGAAGGCCATCCCCACCATAACTCGAGAATATAAACCAGGTCCCCTCCGCAACTCGAGAAAAACCATGAGACTTCCCCCTCAAAGCGAAATGATGCCCGATTCCCCTTCATTGCATGCAGAGCAATCCCTTGATCCTCATGAAACATGTAAGAAGCCTCGACTTGCTTGATGTATCTCAAGACAATCCCCAAGAACACTGTCACAAGTAGAGAGGGATGCTGAGGTCACACAAGCATCACGAAGGGGCTCCATGTACCCCAAAACAACTCGAGATGAGGCCCGATTCCCTTGACTTGACTCCTGAGCCATACTCCGATCCCCAGCAAACACGACCAGTGGCTTGACTTTCTTTATGCAACTCTAGAGGTTCCCCGAGAAAAACCTGCCAAGCCTAGAGGAATACCAAGGTTAGCAGAGCAACTCGAGGAATGCTCCATGGACCGCAAATTGTCTGGAGTTGAGAGCTGATTGCCTGGCTTAGACTCAAGACGTATGCCAACATACCACAAGCCCCACAAGGGGAGGCTTCTCTCATCAGTAGATGTGAGGGTGGAACCCTGAGTTTTCTGCCTCAAGTGGAATATACACCGAGAAACCCTGACTCGAAAGGAGGCCGAGTTTCATTTTAGTGTATTGAATACAGGCTCATCTTTCATCTCACAAGGTGAAGGGATGTCTAAATCCCCAGTGGAGTTCCTAGAGAAAAACCTAAGCCCCCGACTCCTTTCGATGGAATGCCTCACATGACTTTGACACCTCAAGCGGCATGCAGAGTTCACTGCTTCAAAAGGTGACGATGCCTGACTCCTCTTGAACATTGAGAGGAATCCCAATATCCCTGTGGCTACTGGAAAGGGACACTGGGTCTCCAGGCTCACCTCGAGAAGCATCCCTTTGACCCTGCCAAGCCTCGAAGAGATTCCTGAGGTGTCCGTCGTAACTCGACAGGAGTCCTGACGTCGCTGGAGAAACACGAGTTTTGAAGGGCCATCCCCCGCGTAATTCGAGGATATACCCCAGGTCCCCACCGCAGCTCGAGTAAAACCATCAGGCTTCCCCCTCAAAGCGAGATGAGGCACGATTCCCCTGCAATGCCTGCAAAGCAATCCCGTGATCCCCATGAAACCTGTAAGGAGCCTCGACTTGCTTGATGGATGTCCAGACAGTCCGCAAGAACACTGTCACAAGTAGAGAGGAAGCCTGAGGTCACACCAGCATCGCGAAGGAGCTCCATGTACTCCAAATCAACTCGAGATGAGGTCCAATTCCCCGGCCTTGACTCCAGAGCCATCCCCGGTTCCTCATCAAACACGACCAGGGGTTTGACTTCCTTTAGGCAACCCCAGAGTTTCCCAGAGAACAACGTGCCAAGCCTAGAGGAATACCAAGTTCAGCACAGCAACTCGAGGAATGCTCTGTCGACCCCAAATTGACTGGAGATGAGAGCTGATTGCCTGCTTTGATTCTAGACGCATGGCAACTTTCCATACGACCCTCAAGGAAAGGCTGCTCTCAGCAGTAGGTGTGTGGGAGGGATCCTGAGTTTGCTGCCTCAAGTGGAATATACACTGAGAAGCCCTGACTCGAATGGAGGCCGGGTTTCCATTCAGAGGCTTGAATACAGGCTCGTCTTTCATCTCACAAAGTGAAGGGATGTCTGAATCCCCGGTGGACTCCCTAGAGAAAGCCCTAGGTCCCCGACTCCTTTCGACGGAATGACTCACATGCCTTTGACACCTCGAGCGGCACTCACAGTTCTATGCTTCTAAAGGTGACGACGACTCACTCCTCTTGAACATTGACAGGAATCCCAATATCACTGTCGCTACTGGAAGGGACCCTGGGCCTCCCACCTCACTTCGAGAAGTGTCCCTTTGCCCCTGCCAAGCCTCAAAGAGAGTCCTGAGGTTTCCGTCATAACTAAAGAGGAGTCCAGACATCGCTGGACAAACACGAGTGTTGAAGGGCCATCCCCGCCGTAACTCGAGTATATAACACAGGTCCCAGCCGCAATTCGAGAAAAACCATGAGACGTCCCGCTCAAAGCGAGATGAGGCCCGATTCCCCTGCAATGCATGTAGAGCAATCCCGTGATCTCCATGAAACATATAAGGAGCCTTGACTTCCTTGATGAATCTCGAGACAATCCCCAAGAACACTTTCACAAGTAGAGAGGAACCCTGAAGTCACACAAGAATCACGAAGTAGTTCCATGTACACCAAATCAACTTGAGATGAGGCCCGATTCCCCTGCCTTGACTCCAGAGGCATCCCCAGTTCCCCAGCACACACGACCAGTGGCTTGTCTTCCTTTAAACAACTCCAGAGGTTCCCCGAGAAGAACTTGCCAAGCCTAGAGGAACACCAAGTTCAGGAGAGCAACTCGAGGAATGCTCCTTGGAACCCAAATTGCCTGGAGATGAGAGCGGATTGCCTGGATTGGACTCAAGACGTATGCCAACTTTCCACAAGCCCCTCAAGTGTAGGCTTCCCTCAGCAGTAGGTGTGAGGGACGGACCCTGAGTTTAATGCCTCAAGTGGAATATACGCCGAGAAGCCCTGACTCGAAAGGAGGCCGGGTTTCCTAGCAGTGGCTTGAATACAGGTTCCTCGTTCATTTCACAAGGTGAAGGTATGTCTGAATCCCCAGTGGAGTCCCTAGAAAAAACCAACGGTCACCGACTCCTTTCGACGGAATGCCTCACATGCATTTGACACCTCGAGCGGCACGCAGAGTTCACTACTTCAAAAGCTGAGGATGCCTGACTCCTCTTGAACATTGACAGGAATGCCAATATCCCTGAGGCTACTGGAAAGGGACACTTTGCCTCCCGCCTCACCTCGAGAAGCGGCCCTTTGGCCCTGCCAAGCCTCGAAGAGATTCCGGAGGTGTCCCTCGTAACTCGACAGGAGTCCTGATGTCGCTGGACAAACACGAGTCTTGAAGTGCCATCCCTGCCGTATCTCGAGAATATAACCCAGGTCTGCACCGCAACTCGAGAAAAACCATGAGACTTCCCCCTCAAAGCGAGATGAGGCATGATTCTCCTGCACTGCATGCAGAGCAATCCCGTGATCCCCATGTAACAGGTAAGGAGCCTCGACTTGCTTGATGGATCTTGAGACAATCCGCAAGAACACTGTCACAAGTACAGAGTGACCCTGAGGTCACACCAGCATTGCCAAGGAGCTCCATGTACCCCAAATCACCTCGAGATGAAGCCCGATTCCCCTGCCTTGAATGCAGAGGCATCCCGCGTTCCACATCAAACACGAAAGTGGCTTGACTTCCTTTAGGCAACTCCAGAGGTTCCCCGAGAAAAACGTGCCAAGCCTAGAGGAATACCAAGTTCATAGATCCTCTCGAGGAATGCTCCGTGGACCACAAATTGCCTGGAGATGAGAGCTGATTGCCTGGCTTAGAATCAAGATAGATGCCTACTTTCCACAAGCCCCTTAAGAGAAGGCTTCTCTCAGCAGTAGGTGTGAGGGAGGGGACCCTGTGTTTGCTGCCTCAATTGGAATATACACTGAGAAGCCCTGACTCGAAAGGAGGCCGGGTTTCCTTGCAGTGGCTTGAATACAGGATCCTCTTTCATCTAACAAAGTGAAGGGATGTCTGAATCCCCTGTGGAGTCCCTAGATAAAGGCCTAGGTCCCCAACTCCTTTCAACGAAATGCCTCACATGACTTTGACACCTCGAGCGTCACGCAGATTTCACTGCATCAAAAGCTGATGATGCCTGACTCCTCTTGAACATTGACAGGAATCCCAATATCCCTGTGGCTACTGGAAAGGGACCCTGGGTCTCCCGCCTCACCTCGTGAAGCGTCCCTTTGGCCCTACCAAGCCTAGAAGAGATTCATGAGGTGTCCCTCATAACTAGACAGGAGTCCTGACGTCGCTGGACAAACACGAGTGTTGAAGGCCATCCCCACCATAACTCGAGAATATAAACCAGGTCCCCTCCGCAACTCGAGAAAAACCATGAGACTTCCCCCTCAAAGCGAAATGATGCCCGATTCCCCTTCATTGCATGCAGAGCAATCCCTTGATCCTCATGAAACATGTAAGAAGCCTCGACTTGCTTGATGTATCTCAAGACAATCCCCAAGAACACTGTCACAAGTAGAGAGGGATGCTGAGGTCACACAAGCATCACGAAGGGGCTCCATGTACCCCAAAACAACTCGAGATGAGGCCCGATTCCCTTGACTTGACTCCTGAGCCATACTCCGATCCCCAGCAAACACGACCAGTGGCTTGACTTTCTTTATGCAACTCTAGAGGTTCCCCGAGAAAAACCTGCCAAGCCTAGAGGAATACCAAGGTTAGCAGAGCAACTCGAGGAATGCTCCATGGACCGCAAATTGTCTGGAGTTGAGAGCTGATTGCCTGGCTTAGACTCAAGACGTATGCCAACATACCACAAGCCCCACAAGGGGAGGCTTCTCTCATCAGTAGATGTGAGGGTGGAACCCTGAGTTTTCTGCCTCAAGTGGAATATACACCGAGAAACCCTGACTCGAAAGGAGGCCGAGTTTCATTTTAGTGTATTGAATACAGGCTCATCTTTCATCTCACAAGGTGAAGGGATGTCTAAATCCCCAGTGGAGTTCCTAGAGAAAAACCTAAGCCCCCGACTCCTTTCGATGGAATGCCTCACATGACTTTGACACCTCAAGCGGCATGCAGAGTTCACTGCTTCAAAAGGTGACGATGCCTGACTCCTCTTGAACATTGAGAGGAATCCCAATATCCCTGTGGCTACTGGAAAGGGACACTGGGTCTCCAGGCTCACCTCGAGAAGCATCCCTTTGACCCTGCCAAGCCTCGAAGAGATTCCTGAGGTGTCCGTCGTAACTCGACAGGAGTCCTGACGTCGCTGGAGAAACACGAGTTTTGAAGGGCCATCCCCGCCGTAATTCGAGGATATACCCCAGGTCCCCACCGCAGCTCGAGTAAAACCATCAGGCTTCCCCCTCAAAGCGAGATGAGGCCGATTCCCCTGCAATGCCTGCAAAGCAATCCCGTGATCCCCATGAAACCTGTAAGGAGCCTCGACTTGCTTGATGGATGTCCAGACAGTCCGCAAGAACACTGTCACAAGTAGAGAGGAAGCCTGAGGTCACACCAGCATCGCGAAGGAGCTCCATGTACTCCAAATCAACTCGAGATGAGGTCCAATTCCCCGGCCTTGACTCCAGAGCCATCCCCGGTTCCTCATCAAACACGACCAGGGGTTTGACTTCCTTTAGGCAACCCCAGAGTTTCCCAGAGAACAACGTGCCAAGCCTAGAGGAATACCAAGTTCAGCACAGCAACTCGAGGAATGCTCTGTCGACCCCAAATTGACTGGAGATGAGAGCTGATTGCCTGCTTTGATTCTAGACGCATGGCAACTTTCCATACGACCCTCAAGGAAAGGCTGCTCTCAGCAGTAGGTGTGTGGGAGGGATCCTGAGTTTGCTGCCTCAAGTGGAATATACACACTGAGAAGCCCTGACTCGAATGGAGGCCGGGTTTCCATTCAGAGGCTTGAATACAGGCTCGTCTTTCATCTCACAAAGTGAAGGGATGTCTGAATCCCCGGTGGACTCCCTAGAGAAAGCCCTAGGTCCCCGACTCCTTTCGACGGAATGACTCACATGCCTTTGACACCTCGAGCGGCACTCACAGTTCTATGCTTCTAAAGGTGACGACGACTCACTCCTCTTGAACATTGACAGGAATCCCAATATCACTGTCGCTACTGGAAGGGACCCTGGGCCTCCCACCTCACTTCGAGAAGTGTCCCTTTGCCCCTGCCAAGCCTCAAAGAGAGTCCTGAGGTTTCCGTCATAACTAAAGAGGAGTCCAGACATCGCTGGACAAACACGAGTGTTGAAGGGCCATCCCCGCCGTAACTCGAGTATATAACACAGGTCCCAGCCGCAATTCGAGAAAAACCATGAGACGTCCCGCTCAAAGCGAGATGAGGCCCGATTCCCCTGCAATGCATGTAGAGCAATCCCGTGATCTCCATGAAACATATAAGGAGCCTTGACTTCCTTGATGAATCTCGAGACAATCCCCAAGAACACTTTCACAAGTAGAGAGGGACCCTGAAGTCACACAAGCATCACGAAGTAGTTCCATGTACACCAAATCAACTTGAGATGAGGCCCGATTCCCCTGCCTTGACTCCAGAGGCATCCCCAGTTCCCCAGCACACACGACCAGTGGCTTGTCTTCCTTTAAACAACTCCAGAGGTTCCCCGAGAAGAACTTGCCAAGCCTAGAGGAACACCAAGTTCAGGAGAGCAACTCGAGGAATGCTCCTTGGAACCCAAATTGCCTGGAGATGAGAGCGGATTGCCTGGATTGGACTCAAGACGTATGCCAACTTTCCACAAGCCCCTCAAGTGTAGGCTTCCCTCAGCAGTAGGTGTGAGGGACGGACCCTGAGTTTAATGCCTCAAGTGGAATATACGCCGAGAAGCCCTGACTCGAAAGGAGGCCGGGTTTCCTTGCAGTGGCTTGAATACAGGTTCCTCGTTCATTTCACAAGGTGAAGGTATGTCTGAATCCCCAGTGGAGTCCCTAGAAAAAACCAAAGGTCACCGACTCCTTTCGACGGAATGCCTCACATGCATTTGACACCTCGAGCGGCACGCAGAGTTCACTACTTCAAAAGCTGACGATGCCTGACTCCTCTTGAACATTGACAGGAATGCCAATATCCCTGAGGCTACTGGAAAGGGACACTTTGCCTCCCGCCTCACCTCGAGAAGCGGCCCTTTGGCCCTGCCAAGCCTCGAAGAGATTCCGGAGGTGTCCCTCGTAACTCGACAGGAGTCCTGATGTCGCTGGACAAACACGAGTCTTGAAGTGCCATCCCTGCCGTATCTCGAGAATATAACCCAGGTCTGCACCGCAACTCGAGAAAAACCATGAGACTTCCCCCTCAAAGCGAGATGAGGCATGATTCTCCTGCACTGCATGCAGAGCAATCCCGTGATCCCCATGTAACAGGTAAGGAGCCTCGACTTGCTTGATGGATCTTGAGACAATCCGCAAGAACACTGTCACAAGTACAGAGTGACCCTGAGGTCACACCAGCATTGCCAAGGAGCTCCATGTACCCCAAATCACCTCGAGATGAAGCCCGATTCCCCTGCCTTGAATGCAGAGGCATCCCGCGTTCCACATCAAACACGAAAGTGGCTTGACTTCCTTTAGGCAACTCCAGAGGTTCCCCGAGAAAAACGTGCCAAGCCTAGAGGAATACCAAGTTCATAGATCCTCTCGAGGAATGCTCCGTGGACCACAAATTGCCTGGAGATGAGAGCTGATTGCCTGGCTTAGACTCAAGATAGATGCCTACTTTCCACAAGCCCCTTAAGAGAAGGCTTCTCTCAGCAGTAGGTGTGAGGGAGGGACCCTGTGTTTGCTGCCTCAATTGGAATATACACTGAGAAGCCCTGACTCGAAAGGAGGCCGGGTTTCCTTGCAGTGGCTTGAATACAGGCTCCTCTTTCATCTAACAAAGTGAAGGGATGTCTGAATCCCCTGTGGAGTCCCTAGATAAAGGCCTAGGTCCCCAACTCCTTTCAACGAAATGCCTCACATGACTTTGACACCTCGAGCGTCACGCAGATTTCACTGCATCAAAAGCTGATGATGCCTGACTCCTCTTGAACATTGACAGGAATCCCAATATCCCTGTGGCTACTGGAAAGGGACCCTGGGTCTCCCGCCTCACCTCGTGAAGCGTCCCTTTGGCCCTACCAAGCCTAGAAGAGATTCATGAGGTGTCCCTCATAACTAGACAGGAGTCCTGACGTCGCTGGACAAACACGAGTGTTGAAGGCCATCCCCACCGTAACTCGAGAATATAAACCAGGTCCCCTCCGCAACTCGAGAAAAACCATGAGACTTCCCCCTCAAAGCGAAATGATGCCCGATTCCCCTTCATTGCATGCAGAGCAATCCCTTGATCCTCATGAAACATGTAAGAAGCCTCGACTTGCTTGATGTATCTCAAGACAATCCCCAAGAACACTGTCACAAGTAGAGAGGGATGCTGAGGTCACACAAGCATCACGAAGGGGCTCCATGTACCCCAAAACAACTCGAGATGAGGCCCGATTCCCTTGACTTGACTCCTGAGCCATACTCCGATCCCCAGCAAACACGACCAGTGGCTTGACTTTCTTTATGCAACTCTAGAGGTTCCCCGAGAAAAACCTGCCAAGCCTAGAGGAATACCAAGGTTAGCAGAGCAACTCGAGGAATGCTCCATGGACCGCAAATTGTCTGGAGTTGAGAGCTGATTGCCTGGCTTAGACTCAAGACGTATGCCAACATACCACAAGCCCCACAAGGGGAGGCTTCTCTCATCAGTAGATGTGAGGGTGGAACCCTGAGTTTTCTGCCTCAAGTGGAATATACACCGAGAAACCCTGACTCGAAAGGAGGCCGAGTTTCATTTTAGTGTATTGAATACAGGCTCATCTTTCATCTCACAAGGTGAAGGGATGTCTAAATCCCCAGTGGAGTTCCTAGAGAAAAACCTAAGCCCCCGACTCCTTTCGATGGAATGCCTCACATGACTTTGACACCTCAAGCGGCATGCAGAGTTCACTGCTTCAAAAGGTGACGACGATGCCTGACTCCTCTTGAACATTGAGAGGAATCCCAATATCCCTGTGGCTACTGGAAAGGGACACTGGGTCTCCAGGCTCACCTCGAGAAGCATCCCTTTGACCCTGCCAAGCCTCGAAGAGATCCTGAGGTGTCCGTCCGTCGTAACTCGACAGGAGTCCTGACGTCGCTGGAGAAACACGAGTTTTGAAGGGCCATCCCCGCCGTAATTCGAGGATATACCCCAGGTCCCCACCGCAACTCGAGTAAAACCATCAGGCTTCCCCTCAAAGCGAGATGAGGCACGATTCCCCTGCAATGCCTGCAAAGCAATCCCGTGATCCCCCATGAAAACCTGTAAGGAGCCTCGACTTGCTTGATGGATGTCCAGACAGTCCGCAAGAACACTGTCACAAGTAGAGAGGAAGCCTGAGGTCACACCAGCATCGCGAAGGAGCTCCATGTACTCCAAATCAACTCGAGATGAGGTCCAATTCCCCGGCCTTGACTCCAGAGCCATCCCCGGTTCCTCATCAAACACGACGACAGGGGTTTGACTTCCTTTAGGCAACCCCAGAGTTTCCCAGAGAACAACGTGCCAAGCCTAGAGGAATACCAAGTTCAGCACAGCAACTCGAGGAATGCTCTGTCGACCCCAAATTGACTGGAGATGAGAGCTGATTGCCTGCTTTGATTCTAGACGCATGGCAACTTTCCATACGACCCTCAAGGAAAGGCTGCTCAGCAGTAGGTGTGTGGGAGGGATCCTGAGTTTGCTGCCTCAAGTGGAATATACACTGAGAAGCCCTGACTCGAATGGAGGCCGGGTTTCCATTCAGAGGCTTGAATACAGGCTCGTCTTTCATCTCACAAAGTGAAGGGATGTCTGAATCCCCGGTGGACTCCCTAGAGAAAGCCCTAGGTCCCCGACTCCTTTCGACGGAATGACTCTCACATGCCTTTGACACCTCGAGCGGCACTCACAGTTCTATGCTTCTAAAGGTGACGACGACTCACTCCTCTTGAACATTGACAGGAATCCCAATATCACTGTCGCTACTGGAAGGGACCCTGGGCCTCCCACCTCACTTCGAGAAGTGTCCCTTTGCCCCTGCCAAGCCTCAAAGAGAGTCCTGAGGTTTCCGTCATAAACTAAAGAGGAGTCCAGACATCGCTGGACAAACACGAGTGTTGAAGGGCCATCCCCGCCGTAACTCGAGTATATAACACAGGTCCCAGCCGCAATTCGAGAAAAACCATGAGACTTCCCGCTCAAAGCGAGATGAGGCCCGATTCCCCTGCAATGCATGTAGAGCAATCCCGTGATCTCCATGAAACATATAAGGAGCCTTGACTTCCTTGATGAATCTCGAGACAATCCCCAAGAACACTTTCACAAGTAGAGAGGGACCCTGAAGTCACACAAGCATCACGAAGTAGTTCCATGTACCCCAAATCAACTCGAGATGAGGCCCGATTCCCCTGCCTTGACTCCAGAGGCATCCCCAGTTCCCAGCACACACGACCAGTGGCTTGTCTTCCTTTAAACAACTCCAGAGGTTCCCCGAGAAAAACTTGCCAAGCCTAGAGGAACACCAAGTTCAGGAGAGCAACTCGAGGAATGCTCCTTGGAACCCAAATTGCCTGGAGATGAGAGCGGATTGCCTGGATTGACTCAAGACGTATGCCAACTTTCCACAAGCCCCTCAAGTGTAGGCTTCTCTCAGCAGTAGGTGTGAGGGACGGACCCTGAGTTTAATGCCTCAAGTGGAATATACGCCGAGAAGCCCTGACTCGAAAGGAGGCCGGGTTTCCTTGCAGTGGCTTGAATACAGGTCCTCGTTCATTTCACAAGGTGAAGGTATGTCTGAATCCCCAGTGGAGTCCCTAGAAAAAACCTAGGTCCCCGACTCCTTTCGACGGAATGCCTCACATGCATTTGACACCTCGAGCGGCACGCAGAGTTCACTGCATTCAAAAGCTGACGATGCCTGACTCCTCTTGAACATTGACAGGAATGCCAATATCCCTGAGGCTACTGGAAAGGGACACTTTGCCTCCCGCCTCACCTCGAGAAGCGTCCCTTTGGCCCTGCCAAGCCTCGAAGAGATTCCGGAGGTGTCCCTCGTAACTCGACAGGAGTCCTGATGTCGCTGGACAAACACGAGTCTTGAAGTGCCATCCCTGCCGTATCTCGAGAATATAACCCAGGTCTGCACCGCAACTCGAGAAAAACCATGAGACTTCCCCCTCAAAGCGAGATGAGGCATGATTCCCTGCACTGCATGCAGAGCAATCCCGTGATCCCCATGTAACAGGTAAGGAGCCTCGACTTGCTTGATGGATCTTGAGACAATCCGCAAGAACACTGTCACAAGTACAGAGTGACCCTGAGGTCACACCAGCATCCAAGGAGCTCCATGTACCCCAAATCAACTCGAGATGAAGCCCGATTCCCCTGCCTTGAATGCAGAGGCATCCCGCGTTCCACATCAAACACGAAAGTGGCTTGACTTCCTTTAGGCAACTCCAGAGGTTCCCCGAGAAAAACGTGCCAAGCCTAGAGGAATACCAAGTTCATAGATCCTCTCGAGGAATGCTCCGTGGACCACAAATTGCCTGGAGATGAGAGCTGATTGCCTGGCTTAGACTCAAGATAGATGCCTACTTTCCACAAGCCCCTTAAGAGAAGGCTTCTCTCAGCAGTAGGTGTGAGGGAGGGACCCTGTGTTTGCTGCCTCAATTGGAATATACACTGAGAAGCCCTGACTCGAAAGGAGGCCGGTTTTTCCTTGCAGTGGCTTGAATACAGGCTCCTCTTTCATCTAACAAAGTGAAGGGATGTCTGAATCCCCAGTGGAGTCCCTAGAGAAAGGCCTAGGTCCCCGACTCCTTTCGACGGAATGCCTCACATGACTTTGACACCTCGAGCGGCACGCAGAGTTCACTGCTCAAAAGCTGATGATGCCTGACTCCTCTTGAACATTGACAGGAATCCCAATATCCCTGTGGCTACTGGAAAGGGACCTGGGTCTCCCGCCTCACCTCGAGAAGCGTCCCTTTGGCCTGCCAAGCCTCGAAGAGATTCATGAGGTGTCCCTCATAACTCGACAGGAGTCCTGACGTCGCTGGACAAACACGAGTTTTGAAGGCCATCCCCACCGTAACTCGAGAATATAAACCAGGTCCCCACCGCAACTCGAGAAAAACCATGAGACTTCCCCCTCAAAGCGAGATGAGGCACGATTCCCCTGCATTGCATGCAGAGCAATCCCGTGATCCACATGAAACATGTAAGGAGCCTCGACTTGCTTGATGGATCTCAAGACAATCCCAAGAACACTGTCACAAGTAGAGAGGGAGCCTGCTGAGGTCACACAAGCATCACGAAGGAGCTCCATGTACCCCAAAACAACTCGAGATGAGGCCCGATTCCCTTGACTTGACTCCAGAGCCATCCCCGATCCCCATCAAACACGACCAGTGGCTTGACTTCCTTTAGGCAACTCTAGAGGTTCCCCGAGAAAACGTGCCAAGCCTAGAGGAATACCAAGTTCAGCAGAGCAACTCGAGGAATGCTCCATGGACCGCAAATTGTCTGGAGATGAGAGCTGATTGCCTGCTTTGACTCAAGACGTATGCCAACTTTCCACACGCCCCACAAGGGAAGGCTTCTCTCAGCAGTAGGTGTGAGGGTGGGACCCTGAGTTTGCTGCCTCAAGTGGAATATACACCGAGAAACCCTGACTCGAAAGGAGGCCGGGTTTCCTTTCAGTGGCTTGAATACAGGCTCATCTTTCATCTCACAAAGTGAAGGGATGTCTGAATCCCCAGTGGAGTCCCTAGAGAAAAACCCTAGGTCCCCGACTCCTTTCGATGGAATGCCTCACATGACTTTGACACCTCGAGCGGCATGCAGAGTTCACTGCTTCAAAAGGTGACGATGCCTGACTCCTCTTGAACATTGACAGGAATCCCAATATCACTGTCGCTACTGGAAAGGGACCTGGGTCTCCCAGGCTCACTCGAGAAGCATCCCTTTGCCCCTGCCAAGCCTCGAAGAGAGTCCTGAGGTTTCCCTCGTAACTCGACAGGAGTCCTGACGTCGCTGGACAAACACGAGTGTTGAAGGGCCATCCCCGCCGTAACTCGAGTATATAACCAGGTCCCACCGCAATCGAGAAAAAACCATGAGACTTCCCCTCAAAGCGAGATGAGGCACGATTCCCCTGCAATGCATGCAGAGCAATCCCGTGATCTCCATGAAACATGTAAGGAGCCTCGACTTGCTTGATGGATCTCGAGACAATCCCCAAGAACACTTTCACAAGTAGAGAGGGACCCTGAAGTCACACAAGCATCATGAAGTAGTTCCATGTACACCAAATCAACTCGAGATGAGGCCCGATTCCCCTGCCTTGACTCCAGAGGCATCCCCAGTTCCACAGCACACACGACCAGTGGCTTGACTTCCTTTAAACAACTCCAGACGTTCCCCGAGAACAACTTGCCAAGTGTAGAGGAACACCAAGTTCAGGAGAGCAACTCGAGGAATGCTCCTTGGAACCCAAATTGCCTGGAGATGAGAGCGGATTGCCTGGATTTGACTCAAGACGTTTGCCAACTTTCCACAAGCCCCTCAAGTGTAGGCTTCTCTCAGCAGTAGGTGTGAGGGACGGAACCTGAGTTTAATGCTCAAGTGGAATATACACCGAGAAGCCCTGACTCGAAAGGAGGCCGGGTTTCCTTGCAGTGGCTTGAATACAGGTTCCTCTTTCATTTCACAAGGTGAAGGTATGTCTGAATCCCCAGTGGAGTCCCTAGAAAAACCCTAGGTCACCGACTCCTTTCAACGGAATGCCTCACATGCATTTGACACCTCGAGCGGCACGCAGAGTTCACTGCTTCAAAAGGTGACGATGCCTGACTCCTCTTGAACATTGACAGGAATCCCAATATCCCTGTCGCTACTGGAAAGGGACCTGGGTCTCCCGCCTCACCTCGAGAAGCGTCCCTTTGGCCCTGCCAAGCCTCGAAGAGATTCCGGAGGTGTCCCTCGTAACTCGACAGGAGTCCTGATGTCGCTGGACAAACACGAGTCTTTGAAGTGCCATCCCTGCCGTATAACTCGAGAATATAACCCAGGTCCCAGCCGCACCGCAACTCGAGAAAAACCATGAGACTTCCCCCTCAAAGCGAAATGAGGCACGATTCCCCTGCACTGCATGCAGAGCAATCCCGTGATCCCCATGAAACAGGTAAGGAGCCTCGACTTGCTTGATGGATCTTGAGACAATCCGCAAGAACACTGTCACAAGTACAAAGTGACCCTGAGGTCACACCAGCATCGCCAAGGAGCTTCATGTACCCCAAATCTACTCGAGATGAAGCCCGATTCCCCTGCCTTGAATGCAGAGCCATCCCGCGTTACACATCAAACACGAAAGTGGCTTGACTTCCTTTAGGCAACTCCAGAGGTTCCCCGAGAAAAACGTGTCAAGCCTAGAGTAATACCAAGTTCATAGATCCTCTCCAGGAATGCTCCGTGGACCACAAATTGCCTGGAGATTAGAGCTCTTTGCCTGGCTTAGACTCAAGAAAGATGCCTACTTTCCCCAAGCCCCTCAAGAGTAGACTTCTCACAGCAGTAGGTTTGAGGGAGGGACCCTGAGTTTGCTGCCTCAAGTGGAATATACACCGAGAAGCCCGGACTCGAAAGGAGGCTGGATTTCCTTACAGTGACTTAAATACAGGCTCCTCTATCATCTCACAAGGTGAAGGGATGTCTGAGTCCCCTGTGGAGTCCATAGAAAAAGGCCTAGTTCCCCGACTTCTTTCGATAGAATATCTCACATGATTTGACAACTCGAGCGGAATGCAGAGTTCACTACTTCAAAAGGTGACAATGCCTGACTCCTCTTGAACATTGACAGAAATCCCCATATCCCTGGGCTACTGGAAAGGGACCCTGGGTCTTCCGCCTCACCTTGAGAAGAGTCCATTTGGCCCTGCCAAGCCTCGAAGAGATTTCTGAGGTGTCCCTCGTAACTCGACAGGAGTCCTGACGTCGCTGGACAAACACGAGTTTTGAAGGGCCATCCCCATCGTAACTCGAGAATATACCCCAAGTCCCCACCGCAACTCGAGAAAAACCATGAGACTTCCCGCTCAAAGCGAGATGAGGCACGATTCCCCTGCACTGCATGCAGAGCAATCCCGTGATCCCCATGAAACATGAAAGGAGACTCGACTTGCTTGATGGATCTTGAGACAATCCGCAAGAACACTGTCACAAGTACAGTGAGGGAACCTGAGGTCACAGCAGCATCACGAAGGAGCTCCATGTACCCCAAAACAACTCGAGATGAGGCCCGATTCCCTTGACTTGACTTGCGAGCCATACCCCGATCCCCATCAAACACGACCAGTGGCTTGACTTTCTTTAGGCAACTTTAGAGGTTCCCCGAGACAACCTGCCAAGCCTAGAGGAATACCAAGTTCAGCAGAGCAACTCGAGGAATGCTCCGTGGACCGCAAATTGCCTGGAGTTGAGAGCTGATTGCCTGCCTTAGACTCAAGACGTATGCCAACATTCCACAAGCCCCACAAGGGGAGGCTTCTCTCATCAGTAGGTGTGAGGGTGGAACCCTGAGATTTCTGCCTCAAGTGGAATATACACCGAGAAGCCCTGACTCGAAAGGAGGCCGGGTTTCCTTGCAGTGGCTTGAATACAGGCTCATTTTCATCTCACAAGGTGAAGGGATGTCTGAATCCCCAGTGGAGTCCCTAGAGAAAGGCCTAAGTCCACGACTCCTTTCGACGAAATGCCTCACATGACTTTGACACCTCGAGCGGCATGCAGAGTTCACTGCTTCAATAGGTGACGATGCCTGACTCCTCTTGAACATTGAGAGGAATCCCAATATTCCTGTGGCTACTGGAAAGGTACACTGGGTCTCCAGGCTCACCTCGAGAAGCGTCCCTTTGACCCTGCCAAGCCTCGAAGAGATTACTGAGGTGTCCGTCGTACCTCGACAGGAGTCCTGACGTCGCTGGACAAACACGAGATTTGAAAGGCCATCCCGCGGTAACTCGAGAATATACCTCAGGTCCACACCGCAACTCGAGAAAAACCATAAGGCTTCCCCCTCAAAGCGAGATGAGGCACGATTAAACTGAAATGCATGCTGAGCAATCCCGTGATCCCCATGAAACATGTAAGGAGCCTCGACTTGCTTGATGGATCTCGAGACAATCCGCAAGAACACTATCACAAGCACAGAGGGACACTGAGGTCACACCAGCATCGAGAAGGAGCAGCATGTACCCCAAATCAACTCGAGATGAGGCCCGATTCCCCTGCCTTGACTCCAGAGCCATCCCCCGTTCCCCATCAAAAACGACAGTAGCTTGACTTCATATAGGCAACTTCAGAGGTTCCCCGAGAAAAACGTGCCAAGTCTATACAAATACCAAGTTCATAGAGGCACTAAAGGAATGCTCCGTGGACCCCAAATTGCCTGGAAATGAGAACTGATTGCCTGGCTTAGACTCAAGAAGGATGCCTACTTTACACAAGCCCCTTAAGGGAAGGCTTCTCTCAGCAAAAGGTGTGAGGGAGGGACCCTGATTTTGCTGCCTCAATTGGAATATACACCGAGAAGCCCTGATTCGGATGGAGGCTGGGTTTCCTTAGAGTGAATTGAATACAGGCTCCTCTATCATCTCACAAGGAGAAGGGATGTCTGAATCCCCTGTAGAGTCCCTAAGGAAAGCCCTTGGTCCCTGACTCCTTTCGACGTAATGCCTCACATGCCTTTGACACCTCGAGGGTCACGCAGAGTTCACTGCTTCAAAAGGTGACGATGCCTGACTCCTCTTGAACATTGACAGGAATCCCCATATCCCTGAGCTAATGGAAAAGGACCATGGGTCTCCCGCCTCACCTCGAGAAGCATCCCTTTGGCCCTGCCAAGCCTCGAAGATATTACTGAGGTGTCCATCGTAACTCAACAAGAGTCCTGACATTCCTGGATAGACAAGAGTTTTGAAAGGCCTTCCATGCAGTAACTCAAGAATATAACCCAGGTCTCTGCTTCAACTCGAGAAAAACCATGAGACTTCCCCCTCAAAGCGAAATGAGCCCCAATTCCACTGCACTGCATGCAGAGCAATTTCGTGAGCCCTATGAAACATGTAAGGAGCCTCGACTTGCTTGATGGATCTCAAGACAGTCTGCAAGAAAACTGTCACAAGTAGAATGGGACCCTGAGGTCACATCAGCATCGCGAAGTAGCTCCATGTACCCCAAATTAATTCGAGATGACGCGCGATTCCCCTGCCTTGACTGCACAGCCATCCCGCCTTCCACATCAAAAACGACAGTGGCTTGACTTCCTTTAGGGAACACCAGAGGTTCCCCTAGAAAAACGTGCCAAGCCTAGAGAAATACCAAGTTCATAGAGCCACTAGAGGAATGCTCCGTGCACCCCAAATTGCCTGGAGATGAGGGCTGATTGCCTGGCTTAGACTCAAGAAGGATGCCTACTTTCCACAAGCCCCTCAAGAAAAGGCTTCTTTCAGCAGTAGGTGTGAGGGAGGGACCCTGTGTTTGCTGCCTCAATTGGAATATACACTGAGAAGCCCTGACTCGAAAGGAGGCCGGGTTTCCTTGCAGTGGCTTGAATACAGGCTCCTCTTTCATCTCACAAGGTGAAGGGATGACTGAATCCCCTGTGGAGTCCTTAGAGAAAGGCCTAGGTCCCCGACTCCTTTCAACGAAATGCCTCACATGACTTTGACACCTCGAGCGGCACGCAGAGTTCACTGCATTAAAAGCTGACGATGCCTGACTCCTCTTGAACATTGACAGGAATCCCAATATCACTGTCGCTACTGGAAGGGACCCTGGGCCTCCCACCTCACTTCGAGAAGTGTCCCTTTGCCCCTGCCAAGCCTCAAAGAGAGTCCTGAGGTTTCCCTCGTAACTAAAGAGGAGTCCAGACGTCGCTGGACAAACACGAGTGTTGAAGGGCCATCCCCGCCGTAACTCGAGTATATAACACAGGTCCCAGCCGCAATTCGAGAAAAACTATGAGACTTCCCGCTCAAAGTGAGATGAGGTCCGATTCCCCTGCAATGCATGCAGAGCAATCCCGTGATCTCCATGAAACATATAAGGAGCCTCGACTTCCTTGATGGATCTCGAGACAATCCCCAAGAACACTTTCACAAGTAGAGAGGGACCCTGAAGTCACACAAGCATCACGAAGTAGTTCCATGTACACCAAATCAACTCGAGATGAGGCCCGATTCCCCTGCCTTGACTCCAGAGGCATCCCCAGTTCCCCAGCACACACGACCAGTGGCTTGACTTCCTTTAAACAACTCCAGAGGTTCCCCGAGAACAACTTGCCAAGCCTACAGGAACACCAAGTTCAGGAGAGCAACTCGAGGAATGCTCCTTGGAACCCAAATTGCCTGGAGATGAGAGCGGATTGCCTGGATTAGACTCAAGACATATGCCAACTTTCCACAAGCCCCTCAAGTGTAGGCTTTTCTCAGCAGTAGGTGTGAGGGACGGACCCTGAGTTTAATGCCTCAAGTAGAATATACGCCGAGAAGCCCTGACTCGATAGGAGGCCGGGTTTCCTTGCAGTGGCTTGAATACAGGTTCCTCGTTCATTTCACAAGGTGAAGGTATGTCTGAATCCCCAGTGGAGTCCCTAGAAAAACCCTAGGTCACCGACTCCTTTCAACGGAATGCCTCACATGCATTTGACACCTCGAGCGGCACGCAGAGTTCACTGCTTCAAAAGGTGACGATGCCTGACTGCTCTTGAACATTGACAGGAATGCCAATATCCCTGAGGCTACTGGAAAGGGACACTTTGCCTCCCGCCTCACGTCGAGAAGCATCCCTTTGGCCCTGCCAAGCCTCAAAGAGATTCCGGAGGTGTCCCTCGTAACTCGACAGGAGTCCTGATGTCGCTGGACAAACACGAGTCTTGAAGTGCCATCCCTGCCGTATCTCGAGAATATAACCCAGGTCTGCACCACAACTCGAGAAAAACCATGAGACTTCCCCCTCAAAGCGAGATGAGGCACGATTCTCCTGCACTGCATGCAGAGCATTCCTGTGATCCCCATGTAACCAGTAAGGAGCCTCGACTTGCTTGATGGATCTTGAAACAATCCGCAAGAACACTGTCACAAGTACAGAGTGACACTGAGGTCACAGCAGTATCGACAAGGAACTCCATGTACGCCAAATCTACTCGAGATGAAGCCCGATTCACCTGCCTTGAATGCAGAGACATCCCGCGTTACACATCAAACACGAAAGTGGCTTGACTTCTTTTAGGCAACTCCAGAGGTTCCCCGAGAAAAACGTGCCAAGCCTGGAGGAATACAAAGTTCATAGATCCTCTCGAGGAATGCTCCGTGGACCACAAATTGTCTGGAGATGAGAGCTGAATGCCTGGCTTAGACTCAAGAAGGATGCCTACTTAACACAAGCCCCTCAAGAGAAGACTTCTCTCAGCAGTAGGTGTGAGGGAGGGACCCTGAGTTTGCTGCCTCAAGTGGAATATACACCGAGAAGCCCTGACTCGAAATGAGGCTGGGTTTCCTTACAGTGACTTGAATACAGGGTCCTCTATCATCTCACAAGGTGAAGGGATGTCTGAATCCCCTGTGAATTCCCTAGAAAAAGGCCACGTTCCCCGACTCCTTTCGATGGAATGCCTCACATGCCTTTGACAACTCGAGCGGAATGCAGAGTTCACTACTTCAAAAGGTGACGATGCCTGACTCCTCTTGAACATTGACAGGAATCCCATATCTCTGGGCTACTGGAAAGGGACCCTGGGTCTCCCACCTCACCTTGAGAAGAGTCCCTTTGGCCCTGCCAAGCCTCGAAGAGATTTCTGAGGTATCCGTCGTAACTCGACAGGAGTCCAGATGTCGCTGGAAAAACACGAGTTTTGAAGGGCCATCCCCATCGTAACTCGAGAATATACCGCAAGTCCCCACCGCAACTCAAGAAAAACCATGAGACTTCCCCCTCAAAGCGAGATGAGGCACGATTCCCCTGCACTGCATGCAGAGCAATCCCGTGATTCCCATGAAACATGAAAGGAGACTCGACTTGCTTGATGGATCTTGAGACAATCAGCAAGAACACTGTCACAAGAAGTGAGGGACCCTGAGGTCACACCAGCATCACGAAAGGGCTGCATGTACCCCAAAACAACTCGAGATGAGGCCCGATTCCCTTGACTTGACTCCTGAGCCATACCCCGATCCCCCGCAAACACGACCAGTGGCTTTACTTTCTTTAGGCAACTCTAGGGGTTCCCCGAGAACAACCTGCCAAGCCTAGAGGAATACCAAGTTCAGCAGAGCAACTCGAGGAATGCTCCGTGGACCGCAAATTGCCTGGAGTTGAGAGCTGATTGCCTGCCTTAGACTCAAGACGTATGCCAATATTCCACAAGCCCGACAATGGTAGGCTTATCTCATCAGTAGGTGTGAGGGTGGAACCCTGAGATTTTTGCCTCAAGTGAAATATACACCGAGAAGCCCTGACTCGAAAGGAGGCCGGGTTTCCTTACAGTGGCTTGAATACAGGCTCATTTTTCATCTCACAAGGTGAAGGGATGTCTGAATCCCCAGTGGAGTCCCTAGAGAAAGGCCTAAGTCCACGACTCCTTTCGACGGAATGCCTCACATGACTTTGACACCTCGAGCATCATGCAGAGTTCACTGCTTCAAAAGGTGACGATGCCTGACTCGTCTTGAACATTGACAGGAATCCCAATATTGTTTGGCTACTGGAAAGGTACACTGGGTCTCAAGGCTCACCTCGAGAAGCGTCCCTTTGACCCTGCCAAGCCTCGAAGAGATTCCTGAGGTGTCCGTTGTAACTCGAAAGGAGTCCTGACGTCGCTGGACAAACACGAGATTTGAAAGGCCATCCCCGCCGTAACTCGAGAATATACCCCAGGTCCGCACCGCAACTCCAGAAAAACCATGAGGCTTCCGCCTCAAAGCGAGATGAGGCACGATTCCCCTGCAATGCATGCAGAGCAATCCCGTGATCCCCATGAAACATGTAAGGAGACTCGACTTGCTTGATGGATCTCGAGACAATCCGCAAGAACACTATCACAAGCACAGAGGGACCCTGAGGTCACACCAGCATCGCCAAGGAGCAGCATGTACCCCAAATCAACTTGAGATGAGGCCCGATTCCCCTGCCTTGACTCCAGAGCCATCCCCCGTTCCCCATCAAACGCGACAGTAGCTTGACTTCATATAGGTAACTCCAGAGGATCCCCGAAAAAAACATGCCAAGTCTATAGAAATACCAAGTTCATAGAGACACTAGAGGAATGCTCCGTGAACTCCAAATTGCCTGGAGATGAGAACTGATTGCCTGGCTTAGACTCAAGAAGGATGCCTATTTTCCACAAGCCCCTCAAGTGAAGGCTTCTCTCAGCAAAAGGTGTGAGGGAGGGACCCTGAGTTTGCTGCCTCAAGTGGAATATACACCGAGAAGCCCTGATTCGGATGAAGGCTGTGTTTCCTTACAGTGAATTGAATACAAGCTTCTCTATCATCTCACAAGGAGAAGGGATTTCTGAATCCCCTGTGGAGTCCCTAAAGAAAGCCCTAGGTCCCCGACTCCTTTCGACGTAATGCCTCACATGCCTTTGACACCTAGAGCGTCACGCAGAGTTCACTGCTTCAAAAGGTGATGATGCCTGACTCTTCTTGAACATTGACAGGAATCCCCATATCCCTGAGCTAATGGAAAAGGACCATGGGTCTCTCGCCTCACCTCGAGAAGCATCCTTTTTACCCTGCCAAGCCTCGAAGATATTCCTGAGATGTCCCTCGTAACTCGACAGGAATCCTGACGTCCCTGGATGAACAAGAGTTTTGAAGGGCCTTCCAAGCCGTAACTTGAGAATATAACCCAGGTCCCTGCCTCAACTTAAGAAAAACCATGAGACTTCCCCCTCAAAGCGAAATGAGCCCCAATTTCCCTGCACTGCATGCAGAGCAATTCCGTGAGCCCCACGAAACATGTAAGGAGCCTCGACTTGCTTGATGGATCTCAAGACAGTCCGCAAGAAAACTGTCACAAGTAGAGTGGGACCCTGAGGTCACACCAGCATCGCCAAGGAGCTCCATGTACCCCAAATTAACTCGAGATGACGCGCGATTCCCCTGCCTTGACTGCACAGCATCCTGCCTTCCACATCAAAAACGACAGTGGCTTGACTTCCTTTAGGGAACAGCAGAGGTTCCCCTAGAAAAACGTGCCAAGCCTAGAGGAATATCAAGTTCATAGAGCCACTTGAGGAATGCTCCATGGACCCCAAATTGCCTGGAGATGAGGGCTGATTACCTGGCTTAGACTCAAGAAGAATGTCTACTTTCCACAAGCCCCTCAAGAGAAGGCTTCTCTCAGCAGTAGGTGTGAGCGAGGGACCCTGTGTTTGCTGCCTCAATTGGAATATACACTGAGAAGCCCTGACTCGAAAGGAGGCCGGGTTTCTTGCAGTGGATTGAATACAGGCTCCTCTTTCAACTCACAAGGTGAAGGGATAACTGAATCCCCTATGGAGTCCCAAGAGAAAGGCCTAGGTCCCCGACTCCTTTCAACGAAATGCTTCACATGCATTTGACATTTCGAGCGGCACGCAGAGTTCACTACATCAAAATCTGACGATACCTGACTCCTCTTGAACATTGACTGGAATCCCAATATCTCTGTGCCTATTGGAAAGGGACTCTGGGTCTCCCGCCTCACCTCGAGAAGCGTCCCTTTGACCTGCCAAGCCTCGAAGAGATTCCGGAGGTGTCCCTCGTAACTCGACAGGAGTCCTGATGTCGCTGGACAAACACGAGTCTTGAAGTGCCATCCCCGCCGTATCTCGAGAATATAACCCAGGTTTGCACCGCAACTCGAGAAAAACCATGAGACTTCCCCCTCAAAGCGAGATGACGCACGATTCTCCTGCACTGCATGCAGAGCAATCCCGTGATTCCCATGAAACATGTAAGGAGCCTCGACTTGCTTGATGGATCTTGAGACAATCCGCAAGAACACTGTAACAAGTACAGAGTGACCCTGAGGTCACACCAGCATCACCAAGGAGCTCCATGTAACCCAAATCAACTTGAAATGAAGCCCGATTCCCCTGCCTTGAATGCAGAGCCATCCCGCGTTCCACATCAAACACGAAAGTGGCCTGACTTCCTTTAGGCAACTCCAGAGGTTCCCCGAGAAAAACGTGCCAAGCCTAGAGGAATACCAAGTTCATAGATCCTCTCGAGGAATGCTCCGTGCACCACAAATTGCCTGGAGATGAGAGCTGATTGCCTGGCTTAGACTCAAGAAAGATGCTTACTTTCCACAAGCCCCTCAAGAGAAGGCTTCTCTCAGCAGTAAGTGTGAGGGAGGGACCCTGTGTTTGCTGCCTCAATTGGAATATACACTGAGAAGCCCTAACTCGAAAGGAGGCTGGGTTTCACTGCAGTGGCTTGAATACAGGCTCCTCTTTCATCTAACAAAGTGAAGGGATGTCTGAATCCCCTGTGGAGTCCCTAGAGCAAGGCCTAGGTCCCCAACTCCTTTCAACGAGATGCCTCACATGACTTTGACACCTCGAGCGGCACGCAGATTTCACTGCATCAAAAGCTGATGATGCCTGACTCCTCTTGAACATTGACAGGAATCCCAATATCCCTGTGGCTACTGGAAAGGAACGCTGGGTATCCCGCCTCACCTCGTGAAGCGTCCCTTTGGCCCTACCAAGCCTAGAAAAGATTCATGAGGTGTCCCTCATAACTAGACAGGAGTCCTGACGTCGCTGGACAAACACGAGTGTTGAAGGCCATCCCCACCGTAACTCGAGAATATAAACCAGGTCCCCTCCGCAACTCGAGAAAAACCATGAGACTTCCCCCTCAAAGCGAAATGATGCCCGATTCCCATTCATTGCATGCAGAGCAATCCCTTGATCCGCATGAAACATGTAAGAAGCCTCGACTTGCTTGATGTATCTCAAGACAATCCCCAAGAATACTGTCACAAGTAAAGAGGGATGCTGAGGTGACACAAGCATCACGAAGGGGCTCCATGTACCCCAAAACAACTCGAGATGAGGCCCAAATCCCTTGACTTGACTCCTGAGCCATACCCCGATCCCCAGCAAACACGACCAGTGGCTTGACTTTCTTTAGGCAACTCTAGAGGTTCCCCGAGAACAACCTGCCAAGCCTAGAGGAATACCACGTTTAGCAGAGCAACTCGAGGAATGCTCCATGGGGCGCAAATTGTCTGGAGTTGAGAGCTGATTGCCTGGCTTAGACTCAAGACGTATGCCAACATACCACAAGCTCCACAAGGGGAGGCTTCTCTCATCAGTAGGTGTGAGGGTGGAACCCTGAGTTTTCTGCCTCAAGTGGAATATACACCGAGAAGCCCTGACTCGAAAGGAGGCCGGGTTTCCTTGCAGTGGATTGAATACAGGCTCATCTTTCTTCTCACAAGGTGAAGGGATGTCTGAATCCCCAGTGGAGACCCTAGAGAAAGGCCTAAGTCCCCGACTCCTTTCGATGGAATGCCTCACATGATTTTGACACCTCGAGCGGCATGCAGAGTTCACTGCTTCAAAAGGTGACGATGCCTGACTCCTCTTGAACATTGAGAGGAATCCCAATATCCCTGTGACTACTGGAAAGGGACACTGGGTCTCCAGGCTCACATCGAGAAGCATCCCTTTGACCCTGCCAAGCCTCGAAGAGATTCCTGAGGTGTCCCTCGTAACTCGACAGGAGTCCTGACTTCGCTGGAGAAACACGAGTTTTGAAGGGCCCATCCCCACCGTAACTCGAGAATATAACCCAGGTCCCCACCGCAACTCGAGAAAAACCATGAGACTTCCCCCTCAAAGCGAGATGAGCCCCGATTCCCCTGCAATGCATGCAGAGCAATCCCGTGATCCCCATGAAACATGTAAGGAGCCTCGACTTGCTTGATGGATCTCAAGACAGTCCGCAAGAAAACTGTCACAAGTAGAGAGGGACCTGGGGTCACACAGCATCGCGAAGGAGCTCCATGTACCCCAAATTAACTCGAGATGAGGCCCAATTCCCCTGCCTTGACTCCAGAGCCATCCCCGGTTCCTCATCAAAAACGACCAGTGGCTTGACTTCCTTTAGGCAACCCAGAGTTTCCCCTAGAAAAACGTGCCAAGCCTAGAGGAATACCAAGTTCAGCACAGCAACTCGAGGAATGCTCTGTGCGAGCCCAAATTGCCTGGAGATGAGAGCTGATTGCCTGCTTTGACTCAAGAAGGATGCCAACTTTCCACAAGCCCTCAAGAGAAAGGCTGCTCTCAGCAGTAGGTGTGTGGGAGGGACCCTGAGTTTGCTGCCTCAAGTGGAATATACACTGAGAAGCCCTGACTCGAATGGAGGCCGGGTTTCCTTTCAGTGGCTTGAATACAGGCTCCTCTTTCATCTCACAAGGTGAAGGGATGTCTGAATCCCCGTGGAGTCCCTAGAGAAAGCCCTAGGTCCCCGACTCCTTTCGAACGAAATGCCTCACATGACTTTGACACCTCGAGCGGCACGCAGAGTTCTATGCTGCATCAAAAGGTGACGACGACTCACTCCTCTTGAACATTGACAGGAATCCCAATATCACTGTCGCTACTGGAAGGGACCCTGGGCCTCCCACCTCACTTCGAGAAGTGTCCCTTTGCCCCTGCCAAGCCTCAAAGAGAGTCCTGAGGTTTCCCTCGTAACTAAAGAGGAGTCCAGACGTCGCTGGACAAACACGAGTGTTGAAGGGCCATCCCCGCCGTAACTCGAGTATATAACACAGGTCCCAGCCGCAATTCGAGAAAAACCATGAGACTTCCCGCTCAAAGCGAGATGAGGCCCGATTCCCCTGCAATGCATGCAGAGCAATCCCGTGATCTCCATGAAACATATAAGGAGCCTCGACTTCCTTGATGGATCTCGAGACAATCCCCAAGAACACTTTCACAAGTAGAGAGGGACCCTGAAGTCACACAAGCATCACGAAGTAGTTCCATGTACACCAAATCAACTCGAGATGAGGCCCGATTCCCCTGCCTTGACTCCAGAGGCATCCCCAGTTCCCCAGCACACACGACCAGTGGCTTGACTTCCTTTAAACAACTCCAGAGGTTCCCCGAGAACAACTTGCCAAGCCTAGAGGAACACCAAGTTCAGGAGAGCAACTCGAGGACTGCTCCTTGGAACCAAATTGCCTGGAGATGAGAGCGGATTGCCTGGATTAGACTCAAGACGTATGCCAACTTTCCACAAGCCCCTCAAGTGTAGGCTTCTCTCAGCAGTAGGTGTGAGGGACGGACCCTGAGTTTAATGCCTCAAGTGGAATATACGCCGAGAAGCCCTGACTCGAAAGGAGGCCGGGTTTCCTTGCAGTGGCTTGAATACAGGTTCCTCGTTCATTTCACAAGGTGAAGGTATGTCTGAATCCCCAGTGGAGTCCCTAGAAAAAGGCCTAGGTCACCGACTCCTTTCAACGGAATGCCTCACATGACTTTGACACCTCGAGCGGCACCCAGAGTTCACTGCTTCAAAAGGTGACGATGCCTGACTGCTCTTGAACATTGACAGGAATGCCAATATCCCTGAGGCTACTGGAAAGGGACACTTTGCCTCCCCCTCACCTCGAGAAGCGTCCCTTTGGCCCTGCCAAGCCTCGAAGAGATTCTGGAGGTGTCCCTCGTAACTTGACAGGAGTCCTGATGTCGCTGGACAAACACGAGTCTTGAAGTGCCATCCCTGCCGTATCTCGAGAATATAAACCCAGGTCTGCACCGCAACTCGAGAAAAACCATGAGACTTCCCCCTCAAAGCGAGAGATGAGGCACGATTCTCCTGCACTGCATGCAGAGCAATCCCGTGATCCCCATGTAACAGGTAAGGAGCCTCGACTTGCTTGATGGATCTTGAGACAATCCGCAAGAACACTGTCACAAGTACAGAGTGACCCTGAGGTCACACCAGCATCGCCAAGGAGCTCCATGTACCCCAAATCAACTCGAGATGAAGCCCGATTCCCCTGCCTTGAATGCAGAGCCATCCCGCGTTCTACATCAAACACGAAAGTGGCTTGACTTCCTTTAGGCAACTCCAGAGGTTCCCCGAGAAAAACGTGCCAAGCCTAGAGGAATACCAAGTTCATAGATCCTCTCGAGGAATGCTCCGTGGACCACAAATTGCCTGGAGATGAGAGCTGATTGCCTGGCTTAGACTCAAGAAAGATGCCTACTTTCCACAAGCCCCTCAAGAGAAGACTTCTCTCAGCAGTAGGTGTGAGGGAGGGACCCTGAGTTTGCTGCCTCAAGTGGAATATACACCGAGAAGCCCTGACTCGAAATGAGGCTGGGTTTCCTTACAGTGACTTGAATACAGGCTCCTCTATAATCTCACAAGGTGAAGGGATGTCTGAGTCCCCTGTGGAGTCCATAGAAAAAGGCCTAATTCCCCGACTCCTTTCGATGGAATGCCTCACATGCCTTTGACAACTCGAGCGGAATGCAGAGTTCACTACTTCAAAAGGTGACGATGCCTGACTCCTCTTGAACATTGACAGGAATCCCCATATCTCTGGGCTACTGGAAAGGGACTCTGGGTCTCCCGCCTCACCTTGAGAAGCGTCCCTTTGGCCCTGCCAAGCCTCGAAGAGATTTCTGAGGTATCCGTCGTAACTCGACAGGAGTCCTGACGTCGCTGGACAAACACGAGTTTTGAAGGGCCATCCCCATCGTAACTCGAGAATATACCGCAAGTCCCCACCGCAACTCGAGAAAAACAATGAGACTTCCCCCTCAAAGCGAGATGAGGCACGATTCCCCTGCACTGCATGCAGAGCAATCCCGTGATCCCCATGAAACATGAAAGGAGACTCGACTTGCTTGATGGATCTTGAGACAATCCGCAAGAACACTGTCACAAGCAGTGAGGGAACCTGAGGTCACACCAGCATCACGAAGGAGCTCCATGTACCCCAAAACAACTCGAGATGAGGCCCGATTCCCCTGACTTGACTCCTGAGCCATACCCCGATCCCCAGCAAACACGACCAGTGGCTTGACTTTTTTAGGCAACTCTAGAGGTTCCCCGAGAACAACCTGCCAAGCCTAGAGGAATACCAAGTTCAGCAGAGCAACTAGAGGAATGCTCCGTGGACCGCAAATTGCCTGGAGTTGAGAGCTGATTGCCTGGCTTAGACTCAAGACGTATGCCAACATTCCACAAGCCCCACAAGGTGAGGCTTCTCTCATCAGTAGGTGTGAGGGTGGAACCCTGAGATTTCTGCCTCAAGTGGAATATACACCGAGAAGCCCTGACTCGAATGGAGGCTGGGTTTCCTTACAGTGAATTGAATACAGGCTCCTCTTTCATCTCACAAGGTGAAGGGATGTCTGAATCCCCAGTGGAGTCCCTAGAGAAAGGCCTAAGTCCACGACTCCTTTCGAAGGAATGCCTCACATGACTTTGACACCTCGAGCGGCATGCAGAGTTCACTGCTTCAAAAGGTGACGATGCCTGACTCCTCTTGAACATTGAGACGAATCCCAATATTCCTGTGGCTACTGGAAAGGGACACTGGGTCTCCAGGCTCACCTCGAGAAGCGTCCCTTTGACCCTGCCAAGCCTCGAAGAGATTCCTGAGGTGTCCATTGTAACTCGACAGGAGTCCTGACGTCGCTGGACAAACACGAGATTTGAACGGCCATCCCTGCCGTAACTCGAGAATATACCCCAGGTCCGCACCGCAACTCGAGAAAAACCATGAGGCTTCCCCCTCAAAGCAAGTTGAGGCACGATTCCCCTGCAATGCATGCAGAGCAATCCCGTGATCCCCATGAAACATGTAAGGAGACTCGACTTGCTTGATGGATCTCGAGACAAACCGCAAGAACACTATCACAAGCACAGAGGGACCCTGAGGTCACACCAGCATCGAGAAGGAGCAGCATGTACCCAAATCAACTCGAGATGAGGCCCGATTCCCCTGCCTTGACTCCAGAGCCATCCCCCGTTCCCCATCAAACACGACAGTAGCTTGACTTCATATAGGTAACTCCAGAGGTTCCCCGAGAAAAACGTGCCAAGTCTATAGAAATACCAAGTTCATAGAGGCACTAGAGGAATGCTCCGTGGACCCCAAATTGCCTGGAGATGAGAAATGATTGCCTGGCTTAGACTCAAGAAGGATGCCTACTTTCCACAAGCCCCTCAAGAGAAGGCTTCTCTCAGCAAAAGGTGTGAGGGAGGGACCCTGAGTTTGCTGCCTCAAGTGGAATATACACCGAGAAGCCCTGATTCGGATGGAGGCTGGGTTTCCTTACAGTGAATTGAATACAGGCTCCTCTATCATCTCACAAGGAGAAGGGATGTCTGAATCCCCTGTGGAGTCCCTAAAGAAAGCCCTTGGTCCCCGACTCCTTTCAACGTAATGCCTCACATTCCTTTGACACCTCGAGCGTCACGCAGAGTTCACTGCTTCAAAAGGTGACGATGCCTGACTCCTCTTGAACATTGACAGGAATCCCCATATCCCTGAGCTAATGGAAAAGGACCATGGGTCTCCCGCCTCACCTCGAGAAGCATCCCTTTGGCCCTGCCAAGCCTCGAAGATATTCCTGAGTTGTCCCTCGTAACTCGACAGGAGTCCTGACATCCCTGGATAAACAAGAGTTTTGAAGGGCCTTCCATGCCGTAACTCGAGAATATAACCCAGGTCCCTGCCTCAATTCGAGAAAAACCATGAGACTTCCCCCTCAAAGCGAAATGAGCCCCAATTCCCCTGCACTGCATGCAGAGCAATTTCGTGAGCCCCATGAAACATGCAAGGAGCCTCGACTTGCTTGATGGATCTCAAGACAGTCTGCAAGAAAACTGTCACAAGTAGAGGGGAACCCTGAGGTCACACCAGCATCGCGAAGTAGCTCCATGTACCCCAAATTAACTCGAGATGACGCGCGATTCCCCTGCCTTGACTGCACAGCCATCCCGCCTTCCACATCAAAAACGACAGTGGCTTGACTTCCTTTAGGGAACACCAGAGGTTCCCCTAGAAAAAAACGTGCCAAGCCTAGAGGAATACCAAGTTCATAGAGCAACTCGAGGAATGCTCCGTGCACCCCAAATTGCCTGGAGATGAGGGCTGATTGCCTGGCTTAGACTCAAGAAGGATGCCTACTTTCCACAAGCCCCTCAAGAGAAGGCTTCTCTCAGCAGTAGGTGTGAGGGAGGGACCCTGTGTTTGCTGCCTCAATTGGAATATACACTGAGAAGCCCTGACTCGAAAGGAGGCCGGGTTTCCTTGCAGTGGCTTGAATACAGGCTCCTCTTTCATCTCACAAGGTGAAGGGATGACTGAATCCCCTGTAGAGTCCCTAGAGAAAGGCCTAGGTCCCCGACTCCTTTCAACGAAATGCCTCACATGACTTTGACACCTCGAGCGGCACGCAGAGTTCACTGCATCAAAAGCTGACGATGCCTGACTCCTCTTGAACATTGACAGGAATCCCAATATCACTGTCGCTACTGGAAGGGACCCTGGGCCTCCCACCTCACTTCGAGAAGTGTCCCTTTGCCCCTGCCAAGCCTCAAAGAGAGTCCTGAGGTTTCCCTCGTAACTAAAGAGGAGTCCAGACGTCGCTGGACAAACACGAGTGTTGAAGGGCCATCCCCGCCGTAACTCGAGTATATAACACAGGTCCCAACCGCAATTCGAGAAAAACCATGAGACTTCCCGCTCAAAGTGAGATGAGGCACGATTCCCCTGCAATGCATGCAGAGCAATCCCGTGATCTCCATGAAACATATAAGGAGCCTCGACTTCCTTGATGGATCTCGAGACAATCCCCAAGAACACTTTCACAAGTAGAGAGAGACCCTGAAGTCACACAAGCATCACGAAGTAGTTCCATGTACACCAAATCAACTCGAGATGAGGCCCGATTCCCCTGCCTTGACTCCAGAGGCATCCCCAGTTCCCCAGCACACACGACCAGTGGCTTGACTTCCTTTAAACAACTCCAGAGGTTCCCCGAGAACAACTTGCCAAGCCTAGAGGAACACCAAGTTCAGAAGAGCAACTCGAGGACTGCTCCTTGGAACACAAATTGCCTGGAGATGAGAGCGGATTGCCTGGATTGGACTCAAGACGTATGCCAACTTTCCACAAGCCCCTCAAGTGTAGGCTTCCCTCAGCAGTAGTTGTGAGGGACGGACCCTGAGTTTAATGCCTCAAGTGGAATATACGCCGAGAAGCCCTGACTCGAAAGGAGGGGTTCCTTGCAGTGGCTTGAATACAGGTTCCTCGTTCATTTCACAAGGTGAAGGTATGTCTGAATCCCCAGTGGAGTCCCCAGAAAAAGCCCTAGGTCACCGACTCCTTTCAACGGAATGCCTCACATGCATTTGACACCTCGAGCGGCACGCAGAGTTCACTGCTTCAAAAGGTGACGATGCCTGACTCCTCTTGAACATTGACAGGAATGCCAATATCCCTGAGGCTACTGGAAAGGGACACTTTGCCTCCCGCCTCACCTCGAGAAGCGTCCCTTTGGCCCTGCCTAGCCTCGAAGAGATTCCGGAGGTGTCCCTCGTAACTCGACAGGAGTCCTGATGTCGCTGGACAAACACGAGTCTTGAAGTGCCATCCCTGCCGTATCTCGAGAATATAACCCAGGTCTGCACCGCAACTCGAGAAAAACCATGAGACTTCCCCCTCAAAGCGAGATGAGGCACGATTCTCCTGCACTGCATGTAAAGCAATCCCGTGATACCCATGTAACAGGTAAGGAGCCTCGACGTGCTTGATGGATCTTGAGACAATCCGCAAGAACACTGTCACAAGTACAGAGTGACTCTGAGGTCACACCAGCATCGCCAAGGAGCTCCATGTACCCCAAATCAACTCGAGATGAAGCCCGATTCCCCTGCCTTGAATGCAGAGCCATCCCGCGTTCCACATCAAACACGAAAGTGGCTTGACTTCCTTTAGGCAACTCCAGAGGTTCCCCGAGAAAAACGTGCCAAGCCTAGAGGAATACCAAGTTCATAGATCCTCTCGAGGAATGCTCCGTGGACCACAAATTGCCTGGAGATGAGAGCTGATTGCCTGGCTTAGACTCAAGATAGATGCCTACTTTCCACAAGCCCCTCAAGAGAAGACTTCTCTCAGCAGTAGGTGTGAGGGAGGGACCCTGAGTTTGCTGCCTCAAGTGGAATATACAACGAGAAGCCCTGACTCGAAAGGAGGTTGGGTTTCCTTACAGTGACTTGAATACAGGCTCCTCTATCATCTCACAATGTGAAGGGATGTCTGAGTCCCCTGTGGAGTCCATAGAAAAAGGCCTAGTTCCCCGACTCCTTTCGATGGAATGCCTCACATGCCTTTGACAACTCGAGCGGAATGCAGAGCTCACTTCTTCAAAAGGTGACGATGCCTGACTCCTCTTGAACATTGAGAGGAATCCCCATATCTCTGGGCTACTGGAAAGGGACCCTGGGTCTCCCGCCTCACCTTGAGAAGAGTCCCTTTGGCCCTGCCAAGCCTCGAAGAGATTTCTGAGGTATCCGTCGTAACTCGACAGGAGTCCTGACGTCGCTGGACAAACACGAGTTTTGAAGGGCCATCCCCATCGTAACTCGAGAATATACCCAAGTCCCCACCGCAACTCGAGAAAAAAACCATGAGACTTCCCCCTCAAAGCGAGATGAGGCACGATTCCCCTGCACTGCATGCAGAGCAATCCCGTGATCCCCATGAAACATGAAAGGAGACTCGACTTGCTTGATGGTTCTTGAGACAATCCGCAAGAACACTGTCACAAGCAGTGAGGGAACCTGAGGTCACAGCAGCATCACGAAGGAGCTCAATGTACCCCAAAACAACTCGAGATGAGGCCCGATTCCCTTGACTTGACTCCTGAGCCATACCCCGATCCCCAGCAAACACGACCAGTGGCTTGACTTCCTTTAGGCAACTCTAGAGGTTCCCCGAGAACAACCTGCCAAGCCTAGAGGAATACCAAGTTCAGCAGAGCAACTCGAGGAATGCTCCGTGGACCGCAAATTTCCTGGAGTTGAGAGCTGATTGCCTGGCTGAGACTCAAGACATATGCCAACATTCCACAAGCCCCACAAGGGGAGGCTTCTCTCATCAGTAGGTGTGAGGGTGGAACCCTGAGATTTCTGCCTCAAGTGGAATATACACCGAGAAGCCCTGACTCGAAAGGAGGCCGGGGTTCCTTGCAGTGGCTTGAATACAGGCTCATTATTCATCTCACAAGGTGAAGGGATGTCTGAATCCCCAGTGGAGTCCCTAGAGAAAGGCCTAAGTCCCCGACTCCTTTCGACGGAATGCCTCACATTCTTTGACACCTCGAGCGGCATGCAGAGTTCACTGCTTCAAAAGGTGACGATGCCTGACTCCTCTTGAACATTGACAGGAATCCCAATATTCCTGTCGCTACTGGAAAGGTACACTGGGTCTCCAGGGTCACCTCGAGAAGCGTCCCTTTGACCCTGCCAAGCCTCGAAGAGATTCCTGAGGTGTCCGTCGTAACTCGACAGGAGTCCTGACGTCGCTGGACAAACACGAGATTTGAAAGGCCATCCATCCGTAACTCGAGAATATACCCCAGGTCCACCGCAACTCGAGAAAAACCATGAGGCTTCCCCCTCAAAGCGAGATGAGGCATGATTCCCCTGCAATGCATGCAGAGCAATCCCGTGATCCCCATGAAACATGCAAGGAGACTCGACTTGCTTGATGGATCTCGAGACAATCCGCAAGAACACTATCACAAGCACAGAGGGACCCTGAGGTCACACCAGCATCGAGAAGGAGCAGCATGTACCCCAAATCAACTCAAGATGAGGCCCGATTCCCCTGCCTTGACTCCAGAGCCATCCCCCGTTCCCCATCAAACACGACAGTGGCTTGACTTCATATAGGTAACTCCAGAGGTTCCCCGAGAAAAACGTGCCAAGTCTATAGAAATACCAAGTTCATAGAGGCACTAGAGGAATGCTCCGTGGACCCCAAATTGCCTGGAGATGAGAACTGATTGCCTGGCTTAGACTCAAGAAGGATGCCTACTTTCCACAAGCCCCTCAAGAGAAGGCTTCTCTCAGCAAAAGGTGTGAGGGTGGGACCCTGAGTTTGCTGCCTCAAGTGGAATATACACTGAGAAGCCCTGATTCGATGGAGGCCGGGTTTCCTTACAGTGAATTGAATACAGGCTCCTCTTCATCTCACAAGGAGAAGGGATGTCTGAAATCCCCTGTGGAGTCCCTAAAGAAAGCGCCTTGGTCCCCGACTCCTTTCGACGTAATGCCTCACATTCTTTGACACCTCGAGCGTCACGCAGAGTTCACTGCTTCAAAAGTGACGATGCCTGACTCCTCTTGAACATTGACAGGAATCCCCATATCCTGAGCTAATGGAAAAGGACCATGGGTCTCCCACCTCACTCGAGAAGCATGTCCCTTTGGCCCTGCCAAGCCTCAAAGATATTCCTGAGGTGTCCCTCGTAACTAAAGACAGGAGTCCTGACATCCTGGATAAACACGAGAGTTTTGAAGGGCCATCCATGCCGTAACTCGAGAATATAACCACAGGTCCCTGCCTCAACTCGAGAAAAACCATGAGACTTCCCCCTCAAAGTCAAATGAGCCCCATTCCCCTGCACTGCATGCAGAGCAATTCCGTGATCCCCATGAAACATGTAAAGGAGCCTCGACTTGCTTGATGGATCTCAGACAGTCCCAAGAAAACTGTCACAAGTAGAGAGGGACCCTGAGGTCACACCAGCATCGCACAAGTAGCTCCATGTACCCCAAATTAACTCGAGATGAGGCGCGATTCCCCTGCCTTGACTGCAGAGCCATCCCCCTTCCACATTAAAAACGACAGTGGCTTGACTTCCTTTAGGGAACAACTCCAGAGGTTTCCCCTAGAAAAACGTGCCAAGCCTAGAGGAATACCAAGTTCATAGAGCAACTCGCGGAAGCTCCGTGCACCCCAAATTGCCTGGAGATGAGAGGCTGATTGCCTGGCTTAGACTCAAGAAGGATGCCTACTTTCCACAAGCCCCTCAAGAGAAGGCTTCTCTCAGCAGTAGGTGTGAGGGAGGACCCTGAGTTTGCTGCCTCAAGTGGAATATACACTGAGAAGCCCTGACTCGAAAGGAGGCCGGGTTTCCTTGCAGTGGCTTGAATACAGGCTCCTCTTCATTCACAAAAGGTGAAGGTATGTCTGAATCCCCTATGGAGTCCCTAGAAAAGCCCTAGGTCCCCGACTCCTTTCAACGAAATGCCTCATATGACTTTGACACCTCGAGCGGCACGCAGAGTTCACTGCATCAAAAGCTGACGATGCCTGACTCCTCTTGAACATTGACAGGAATCCCAATATCACTGTCGCTACTGGAAAGGGACCCTGGGCCTCCCACCTCACTCGAGAAGCGTCCCTTTGCCCCCTGCCAAGCCTCAAAGAGAGTCCTGAGGTTTCCCTCGTAACTAAACAGGAGTCCTGACGTCGCTGGACAAACACGAGTGTTGAAGGGCCATCCCCGCCGTAACTCGAGTATATAACACAGGTCCCAGCCGCAATTCGAGAAAAACCATGAGACTTCCCCTCAAAGTGAGATGAGGCATGATTCCCCTGCAATGCATGCAGAGCAATCCCGTGATCTCCATGAAACATATAAGGAGCCTCGACTTCCTAGATGGATCTCGAGACAATCCCCAAGAACACTGTCACAAGTAGAGAGGGACCCTGAAGTCACACAAGCATCACGAAGTAGCTCCATGTACCCAAATCAACTCGAGATGAGGCCCGATTCCCCTGCCTTGACTCCAGAGCCATCCCCGTTCCCCAGCACACACGACCAGTGGCTTGACTTCCTTTAGGCAACTCCAGAGGTTCCCCGAGAACAACGTGCCAAGCCTAGAGGAACACCAAGTTCAGGAGAGCAACTCGAGGAATGCTGCTCCTTGGACCACAAATTGCCTGGAGATGAGAGCTGATTGCCTGGATTAGACTCAAGACGTATGCCAACATTCCACAAGCCCCTCAAGAGAGGATTCTCTCAGCAGTAGGTGTGAGGGACGGACCCTGAGTTTAATGCCTCAAGTGGAATATACACCGAGAAGCCCTGACTCGAAAGGAGGCCGGGTTTCCTTACAGTGAATTGAATACAGGCTCCTTTATTCATCTCACAAGGTGAAGGGATGTCTGAAATCCCCTGTGGAGTCCCTAGAGAAAGCCCTAAGTCCCCGACTCCTTTCGACGGAATGCCTCACACTCCTTTGACACTTCGAGCGTCACGCAGAGTTCACTGCTTCAAAAGGTGACGATGCCTGACTCCTCTTGAACATTGACAGGAATGCCAATATCCCTGAGCTACTGGAAAAGGACCATGGGTCTCCCGCCTCACCTCGAGAAGCATCCCTTTGTCCCTGCCAAGCCTCGAAGATATTCCTGAGGTGTCCCTCGTAACTCGACAGGAGTCCTGACATCGCTGGACAAACAAGAGTTTTGAAGGCCATCCCATGCCGTAACTCGAGAATATAACCCAGGTCCCTGCCTCAACTCGAGAAAAACCATGAGACTTCCCCCTCAAAGCGATATGAGCCCCAATTCCCCTGCACTGCATGCAGAGCAATCCCGTGAGCCCCATGAAACATGTAAGGAGCCTCGACTTGCTTGATGGATCTCGCAGACAGTCTGCAAGAAAACTGTCACAAGTAGAGAGGGACCCTGAGGTCACACCAGCATCACCAGGTAGCTCCATGTACCCCAAATTAACTCGAGATGACGCGCAATTCCCCTGCCTTGACTGCACAGCCATCCCGCCTTCCACATCAAAAACGACAGTGTCTTGACTTCCTTTAGGGAACACCAGAGGTTCCCCTAGAAAAACGTGCCAAGTCTAGAGGAATACCAAGTTCATAGAGCCACTCGCGGAATGCTCCGTGCACCCCAAATTGCCTGGAGATGAGGGCTGATTGCCTGGCTTAGACTCAAGAAGGATGCCTACTTTCCACAAGCCCCTCAAGAGAAGGCTTCTCTCATCAGTAGGTGTGAGGGAGGGACCCTGTGTTTGCTGCCTCAATTGGAATATACACTGAGAAGCCCTGACTCGAAAGGAGGCAGGGTTTCCCTGCAGTGGCTTGAATACAGGCTCCTCTTTCATCTCACAAGGTGAAGGGATGACTGAATCCCCTGTGGAGTCCCTAGAGAAAGGCCTAGGTCCCCAACTGCTTTCAACGAAATGCCTCACATGACTTTGACACCTCGAGCGGCACGAAGAGTTCACTGCATCAAAAGCTGACGATGCCTGACTCCTCTTGAACATTGACAGGAATCCCAATATCACTGTCACTACTGGAAGGGACCCTGGGCCTCCCACCTCACTTCGAGAAGTGTCCCTTTGCCCCTGCCAAGCCTCAAAGAGAGTCCTGAGGTTTCCCTCGTAACTAAAGAGGAGTCCAGACGTCGCTGGACAAACACGAGTTTTGAAGGGCCATCCCCGCCGTAACTCGAGTATATAACACAGGTCCCAGCCGCAATTCGAGAAAAAACATGAGACTTCCCCCTCAAAGTGAGATGAGGCCCGATTCGACTGCAATGCATGCAGAGCAATCCCGTGATATCCCATGAAACATATAAGGAGCCTCGACTTCCTTGATGGATCTCGAGACAATCCCCAAGAACACTTTCACAAGTAGAGAGGGACCCTGAAGTCACACAAGCATCACGAAGTAGTTCCATGTACACCAAATCAACTCGAGATGAGGCCCGATTCCCCTGCCTTGACTCCAGAGGCATCCCCAGTTCCCCAGCACACACGACCAGTGGCTTGACTTCCTTTAAACAACTCCAGAGGTTCCCCGAGAACAACTTGTCAAGCCTAGAGGAACACCAAGTTAAGAGCGACTCGAGGAATGCTCCTTGGAACACAAATTGCCTGGAGATGAGAGCGGATTGCCTGGATTGGACTCAAGACGTATGCCAACTTTCCACAAGCCCCACAAGTGTAGGCTTCTATCAGCAGTAGGTGTGAGGGACGGACCCTGAGTTTAATGCCTCAAGTGGAAAATACGCCGAGAAGCCCTGACTCGAAAGGAGGCCGGGTTCCTTGCATGGGCTTGAATACAGGTTCCTCGTTCATTTCACAAGGTGAAGGTATGTCTGAATCCCCAGTGGAGTCCCTAGAAAAAGCCCTAGGTCACCGACTCCTTTCAACGGAATGCCTCACATGCATTTGAAACCTCGAGCAGCACGCAGAGTTCACTGCTTCAAAAGGTGACGATGCCTGACTCCTCTTAACATTGACAGGAATGCCAATATCCCTGAGGCTACTGGAAAGGGACACTTTGCCTCCCGCCTCACCTCGAGAAGCGTCCCTTTGGCCCTGCCCAGCCTCGAAGAGATTCTGAAGGTGTCCCTCGTAACTCGACAGGAGTCCTGATGTCGCTGGACAAACACGAGTCTTGAAGTGCCATCTCTGCCGTATCTGGAGAACATAACCCAGGTCTGCACCGCAACTCGAGAAAAACCATGAGACTTTCCCCTCAAAGCGAGATGAGGCACGATTCTCCTGCACTGCATGCAGAGCAATCCCGTGATCCCCATGTAACAGGTAAGGAGCCTCGACTTGCTTGATGGATCTTGAGACAATCCGCAAGAACACTGTCACAAGTACAGAGTGACCCTGAGATCACACCAGCATCGCCAAGGAGCTCCATGCACTCCAAATCAACTCGAGATGAAGCCCGATTCCCTTGCCTTGAATGTATAGCCATCCCGCGTTACACATCAAACACGAAAGTGGCTTGATTTCCTTTATGCAACTCCAGAGATTCCCCGAGAAATACGTGCCAAGCCTAGAGGAATACCAAGTTCATAGATCCTCTAGAGGAATGCTCCGTGGACCACAAATTGCCTGGAGATTTGAGCTGATTTCCTGGCTTAGACTCAAGAAAGATGCCTACTTTCCACAAGCCCCTCAAGAGACGACTTCTCTCAGCAGTAGGTGTGAGGGAGGGAACCTGAGTTTGCTGCCTCAAGTGGAATATACACCGAGAAGCCCTGACTCGAAATGAGGCTGGGTTTCGTTACAGTGACTTGAATACAGGCTCCTCTATCATCTCACAAGGTGAAGGGATGTCTGAGTCCCCTGTGAAGTCCATAGAAAAAGGCCTAGTTCCCCGACTCCTTTCGATGAAATGCCTCACATGCCTTTGACATCTCGAGCGGAATGCAGAGTTCACTAATTCATAAGGTGACGATGCCTGACTCCTCTTGAACATTGACAGGAATCCCCATATCTCTGGGCTACTGGAAAGGGACCCTGGGTCTCCCGCCTCAACTTGAGACGTGTCCCTTTGGCCCTGCCAAGCCTCGAGAGAGATTTCTGAATTATCCATCGTAACTCGACAGGAGTCCTGACGTCGCTTGACAAACACGAGTTTTGAAGTGCCATCCCCATCGTAACTCGAGAATATACCCCAAGTCTCCACCGCAACTCGAGAAAAACCATGAGACTTCCCCCTCAAAGCGAGATGAGGCACGAATCCCCTGCACTGCATGCAGAGCAATCCCGTGATCCCCATGAAACATGATAGGAGAGTCGACTTGCTTGTTGGATCTTGAGACAATCCGCAAGAACACTCTCACAAGCAGTGAGGGAACCTGAGGTCACAGCAGCATCACGAAGGAGCTCCATGTACCTCAAAACACCTCGAAATGAGGCCCGATTCCCTTGACTTGACTCCTGAGCCATACCCCGATCCCCAGCAAACACGACCAGTGGCTTGACTTTCTTTAGGCATCTCTAGAGTTTCCCCGAGAACAATCTGCCAAGCCTAGAGGAATACCAAGTTCAGCAGAGCAACTCGAGGAATGCTCCGTGGACCGCAAATTGCCTGGAGTTGAAAGGTTATTCCCTGGCTTAGGCTCAAGACGTATGCCAACATTCCACAAACCCCACAAGGGGAGGCTTCTCTCATCAGTAGGTGTCAGGGTGGAACCTTGAGATTTCTGCCTCAAGTGGAATATACAAAGAGAAGCCCTGACTCGAAAGGAGGCCGGGTTTCCTTGCAGTGGCTTGAATACAGTCTCATTTTTCATCTCACAAGGTGAAGGGATGTCTGAATCCCCAGTCGAGTCCCTAGAGAAAGGCCTATGTCCACGACTCCTTTCGACAGAATGCCTCACATGACTTTGACACATCGAGCGGCATGCAGATTTCACTACTTCAAAAGGTGACGATGCCTGACTCCTCTTGAACATTGAGAGGAATTCCAATATTCCTGTGGCTACTGGAAAGGTACACTGGGTCTCCAGGCTCACCTCGAGAAGCGTCCCTTTGCCCCTGTCAAGCCTCGAAGAGATTCCTGAGGTGTCCGTCGTAACTCGACCGGAGTCCTGACGTTGCTGGACAAACACGAGATTTGAAAGGCCATCCCCGCGGTAACTCGAGAATATACTCCAGGTCCGCACCGTAACTTGAGAAAAACCATGAGGCTTCCCCCTCAAAGCGAGATGAGGCACGATTCCCCTGCAATGCATGCAGAGCAATCCCGTGATCCCCATGAAACATGTAAGGAAACTCGACTTGCTTCATGGATCTCGAGACAATCCGCAAGAACACTATCACAAGCACAGAGGGACCCTGAGGTTACACCAGCATCGAGAAGGAGCAGCATGTACCCCAAATCAACTCGAGATGAGGCCCGATTCCCCTGCCTTGACTCCAGAGCCATCCCCCGTTCCCCATCAAACACGACAGTAGCTTGACTTCATATAGGTAACTCCAGAGGTTCCCCGAGAAAAACGTGCCAAGTCTATAGAAATACCAAGATCATAGAGGCACTAGAGGAATGCTCCGTGGATCCTAAATTGCCTGGAGATGAGAACTGATTGCCTGGCTTAGACTCAAGAAGGATGCCTACTTTCCACAAGCCCCTCAAGAGAAGGCTTCTCTCAGCAAAAGGTGTGAGGGTGGGACCCTGAGTTTGCTGCCTCAAGTGGAATATACACCGAGAAGCCCTGATTCGGATGGAGGCTGGGTTTCCTTACAGTGAATTGAATACAGGCTCCTCTATCATCTCACAAGGAGAAGGGATGTCTGAATCCCCTGTGGAGTCCCTAAAGAAAGCTCTTGGTCCCCGATTCCTTTCGACGTAATGCCTCACATTCCTTTGACACCTAGAGCGTCACGCAGAGTTCACTGCTTCAAAAGGTGACAATGCCTGACTCCTCTTGAACATTGACAGGAATCCCCATATCCCTGCGCTACTGGAAAAGGACCATGGGTCTTCCGCCTCACCTCCAGAAGCATCCCTTTGGCCCTGCCAAGCCTCGAATATATTCCTGAGGTGTCCCTCGTAACTCGAGAGCAGTCCTGACATCCCTGGATAAACAAGAGTTTTGAAGGACCTTCCATGCCGTAACTCGATAATATAACCCAGGTCCCTGCCTCAATTCGAGAAAAACCATGAGATTTCCCCCTCAAAGCGAAATGAGCCCCAATTCCCCTGCACTGCATGCAGAGCAATTCCGTGAGCCCCATGAAACATGCAAGGAGCCTCGGCTTGCTTGATGGATCTCAAGGCAGTCTGCAAGAAAACTGTCACAAGTACAGAGGGACCCTGAGGTCACACCAGTATCGCGAAATAGCTCCATGTACCCCAAATTAACTCGAGATGATGCGCGATTCCCCTGCCTTGACTGCACAGCCATCACGCCTTCCACATCAAAAACGACAGTGGCTAGACTTCCTTTAGGTAACACCAGAGGTTCCCCTAGAAAAACGTGCCAAGCCTAGAGAAATACCAAGTTCATAGAGCCACTCGCGGAATGCTCCGTGCACACCAAATTGCCTGGAGATGAGGGCTGATTGCCTGGCTTGGACTCCAGAAGGATGCCTACTTTCTACAAGCCCCTCAAGAGAAGGCTTCCCTAAGCCGTAGGTGTGAGGGAGGGACCCTGTGTTTGCTGCCTCAATTGGAATATACACTGAGAAGCCCTGACTCGAAAGGAGGCCGATTTTACTAGCCGTGGCTTGAATACAGGCTCCTCTTTCATCTCACAAGATGAAGGGATGACTGAATCCCCTGTGGAGTCCCTAGAGTAAGGCCTAGGTCCCCAACTGCTTTCAACGAAATGCCTCACATGACTTTGACACCTCGAGCGGCACGAAGAGTTCACTGCATCAAAAGCTGAGATGCCTGACTCCTCTTGAACATTGACAGGAATCCCAATATCACTGTCACTACTGGAAGGGACACTGGGCCTCCCACCTCACTTCGAGGAGTGTCCCTTTGCCCCTGCCAAACCTCAAAGAGAGTCCTGAGGTTTCCCTCGTAACTAAAGAGGAGTCCAGACGTCGCTGGACAAACACGAGTGTTGAAGGGCCATCCCCCCCGTAACTCGAGTATATAACACAGGTTCCAGCCGCAATTCGAGAAAAACCATGAGACTTACCGCTCAAAGTGAGATGAGGCCCGATTCCACTGCAATGCATGCAGAGCAATCCCGTGATCTCCATGAAACATATAAGGAGCCTCGACTTCTTTAATGGATCTCGAGACAATCCCCAAGAACACTTTGACAAGTAGAGAGGGACCCTGAAGTCACACAAGCATCACGAAGTAGTTCCATGTACACCAAATCAACTCGAGATGAGGTCCGATTCACCTGCCTTGACACCAGAGGCATCCCCAGTTCTCCAGCACACACTACCAGTGGCTTGACTTCCTTTAAACAACTCCAGAGGTTCCCCGAGAACAACTTGCCAAGACTAGAGGAACACGAAGTTCAGGAGAGCAACGCGAGGAATGCTCCTTGGAACCCAAATTGCCTGGAGATGAGGGCGGATTGCCTGGATTGGACTCAAGACATATGCCAACTTTCCACAAGCCCCTCATGTGTAGGCTTCTCTCAGCAGTAGGTGTGAGGGTCGGACCCTGAGTTTAATGCCTCACGTGGAATATACGCCGAGAAGCCCTGACTCGAAAGGAGGCCGGGTTTCCTTGCAGTGGCTTGAATACAGGTTCCTCGATCATTTCACAAGGTGAAGGTATGTCTGAATCCTCAGTGGAGTCCCTAGAAAAAGCCCTAGGTCACTGACTCCTTTCAACGAAATGCCTCATATGCATTTGACACCTCGAGCGGCACGCAGAGTTCACTGCTTCAAAAGGTGACGATGCCTGACTCCTCTTGAACATTGACAGGAATGCCAATATCCCTGAGACTACTGGAAAGGGACACTTTGCCTCCCGCCTCACCTCGAGAAGTGTCCTTTTGGCCCTGCCTAGCCTCGAAGAGATTCCGGAATTGTCCCTCGTAACTCGACAGGAGTCCTGATGTCGCTGGACAAACACGAGTCTTGAAGTGCCATCCCTGCCGTATCTCGAGAATATAACCCAGGTCTGCACCGCAACTCGAGAAAAACCATGAGACTTCCCCCTCAAAGCGAGATGAGGCACGATTCTCCTGCACTGCATGCAGAGCAATCCCGTGATCCCCATGAAACATGTAAGGAGCCTCGACTTGCTTGATGGATTTTGAGACAATCCGCAAGAACACTGTTAGAAGTACAGAGTGACCCTGAGGCCATATCAGCATTGCCAAGGAGCTCCATGTACCCCAAATCAACTCGAGATGAAGCCCAATTCCCCTGCCTTGAATGCATAGCCATCCCGCGTTCCACAGCAAACACGAAAGTGGTTTGACTTCCTTTACGCAGCTCCAGAGGTTCCCCGAGAAAAACGTGCCAAGCTTAGAGGAATACCAATTTCATAAATCCTCTCGAGGAATGCTCCGTGGACCACAAATTGCCTGGAGATTAGAGCTCATTGCCTGGCTTAGACTCAAGAAAGATGCCTACTTTCCACAAGCCCCTCAAGAGACGACTTCTCTCAGCAGTAGTTGTGAGGGAGGGACCCTGAGTTTGCTGCCTCAAGTGGAATATACACTGAGAAGCCCTAACTCGAAAGGAGGCTGGGTTTCCTTACAGTGACTGGAATACAGGTTCCTCTATCATCTCACAAGGTGAAAGGATGTCTGAGTCCCCTGTGGAGTCCATAGAAAAAGGCCTAGATCCCCGACCCCTTTCGATGGAATGCCTCACATGCCTTTGACAACTCGAGCAGAATGCAGAGCTCACTACTTCAAAAGGTGACGATGCCTGACGCCTCTTGAACATTGACAGGAATCCCCATATCTCTGTTCTACTGGAAAGGGAACCTGGGTCTCCCGCCTCACCTTGAGAAGAGTCCCTTTGGCCTTGCCAAGCCTCAAAGAGATTTCTGAGGTATCCGTCGTAACTCGACAGGAGTCCTGACGTCGCTGGACAAACACGAGTTTCGAGGGCCATCCCCATCATAACTCGAGAATATATCCCAAGACCCCACCGCAACTCGAGAAAAACCATGAGACTTCCCCCTCAAAGCGAGATGAGGCACGATTCCCCTGCACTGCATGCAGAGCCATCCCGTGATCCCCATGAAACATGAAAGGAGACTCGACTTGCTTGATGGATCTTGAGACAATCCGCAAGAACACTATCACAAGCACAGAGGGACCCTGAGGTCACACCAGCATCGAGAAGGAGCAGCATGTACCCCAAATCAACTCGAGATGAGGCCCGATTCCCCTGCCTTGACTCCAGAGCCATCCCCCATTCCGCATCAAACACGACAGTAGCTTGACTTCATATTGGTAACTCCAAAGGATCACCGAAAAAAACATGCCAAGTCTATAGAAATACCAAGTTCATAGAGGCACTAGAGGAATGCTTCGTGGACTCCAAATTGCCTGGAGATGAGAACTGATTGCCTGGCTTAGACTCAAGAAGGATGCCTACTTTCCACAAGCCCCTCAAGAGAAGGCTTCTCTCAGCAAAAGTTGTGAGGGAGGGACCCTGAGTTTGCTGCCTCAATTGGAATATACACCGAGAAGCCCTGATTCGGATGAAGGCTGGGTTTTCTTACAGTGAATTGAATACAAGCTTCTCTATCATCTCACAAGGAGAAGGGATTTCTGAATCCCCTATGGAGTCCCTAAAGAAAGCCCTTGGGCCGCGACTCCTTTCGACGTAATGCCTCACATGCCTTTGACACCTAGAGCGTCACGCAGAGTTCACTGCTTCAAAAGGTGATGATGCCTGACTCTTCTTGAACATTGACAGGAATCCCCATATCCCTGAGCTAATGGAAAAGGAACATGGGTCTCTCGCCTCACCTCGAGAAGCATCCTTTTTACCCTGCCAAGCCTCGAAGATATTCCTGAGGTGTCCCTCGTAACTCGACAGGAGTCCTGACGTCCCTGGATGAACAAGAGTTTTGAAGGGCCTTCCAAGCCGTAACGTGAGAATATAACAAAGGTCCCTGCCTCAACTCAAGAAAAACCATGAAACTTCCCCCACAAAGCGAAATGAGCCCCAATTCCCCTGCACTGCATGCAGAGCAATCCGTGAGCCCCATGAAACATGTAAGGAGCCTCGACTTGCTTGATGGATCTCAAGACAGTCCGCAAGAAAACTGGCACAAGTAGAGTGGGACCCTGAGGTCACACCAGCATCGCCAAGGAGCTCCATGTACCCCAAATTAACTCGAGATGACGCGTGATTCCCCTGCCTTGACTGCACAGCCATCCCGCCTTCCACATCAAAAACGACAGTGGCTTGACTTCCTTTAGGGAACACCAGAGGTTCCCCTAGAAAAACGTGCCAAGCCTAGAGGAATACCAAGTTCATAGAGCAACTTGAGGAATGCTCCGTGGACCCCAAATTGCCTGGAGATGAGGGCTGATTTCCTGGCTTAGATTCAAGAAGAATGCGTACTTTCCACAAGCCCCTCAAGAGAAGGCTTCTCTCAGCAATAGGTTTGAGCGAGGAACCCTGTGTTTGCTGCCTCAATTGGAATATACACTGAGAAGCCCTGACTCGAAAGGAGGCCGGGTTTCTTGCAGTGGATTGAATACAGGCTCCTCTTTCATCTCACAAGGTGAAGGGATGACTGAATCCCCTGTGGAGTCCCTAGAGAAAGGCCTAGGTCCCCGACTCCTTTCAACGAAATGCCTCAGATGACTTTGACACTTCGAGCGGCACGCAGAGTTCACTGCATCAAAAGCTGACGATACCTGACTCCTCTTGAACATTGACTGGAATACCAATATCACTGTGCCTATTGGAAAGGGACCCTGGGTCTCCCGCCTCACGTCGAGAAGCGTCCCTTTGGCCCTGCCAAGCCTCGAAGAGATTCCGGAGGTGTCCCTCGTAACTCGACAGGAGTCCTGATGTCGCTGGACAAACACGAGTCTTGAAGTGCCATCCTTGCCGTATCTCGAGAATATAACCCAGGTCTGCACCGCAACTCGAGAAAAACCATGAGACTTCCCCCTCAAAGCGAGATGACGCACGAGTCCCCTGCACTGCATGCAGAGCCATCCCGTGATACCCATGAAACATGTAAGGAGCCTCGACTTGCTTGATGGATCTTGAGACAATCCGCAAGAACACTGTAACAAGTACAGAGTGACCCTGAGGTCACACCAGCATCACCAAGGAGCTCCATGTAACCCAAATCAACTTGAGATGAAGCCCGATTCCCCTGCCTTGAATGCAGAGCCATCCCGCGTTCCACATCAAACACGAAAGTGGCCTGACTTTCTTTAGGCAACTCCAGAGGTTCCCCGAGAAAAACGTGCCTAGCCTAGAGGAATACCAAGTTCCTAGATCCTCTCGAGGAATGCTTCGTGGACCCCAAATTGACTGGAGATGAGAGTTGATTGCCTGGCTTAGACTCAAGAAAGATGCCTACTTTCCACAAGCCCCTCAAAAGAAGGCTTCTCTCAGCAGTAGGTGTGAGGGCATGACCCTGTGTTTGCTGCCTCAATTGGAATATACACTGAGAAGCCCTAACTCGAAAGGAGGCTGGGTTTCCCTGCAGTGGCTTGAATACAGGCTCCTCTTTCATCTAACAAAGTGAAGGGATGTCTGAATCCACTGTGGAGTCCCTAGAGAAAGGCCTAGGTCCCCAACTCCTTTCAACGAAATGCCTCACATGACTTTGACACCTCGAGCGGCACGCAGATTTCACTGCATCAAAAGCTGATGATGCCTGACTACTCTTGAACATTGACAGGAATCCCAATATCCCTGTGGCTACTGGAAAGGGAACCTGGGTCTCCCGCCTTACCTCGTGAAGCGACCCTTTGGCCCTACCAAGCCTAGAAGAGATTCATGAGGTGTCCCTCATAACTAGACAGGAGTCCTGACGTCGCTGGACAAACACGAGTGTTGAAGGCCATCCCCACCGTAACTCGAGAATATAAACCAGGTCCCCTCCGCAACTCGAGAAAAACCATGAGACTTCCCCCTCAAAGCGAAATGATGCCCAATTCCCATTCATTGCATGCAGAGCAATCCCTTGATCCGCATGAAACATGTAAGAAACCTCGACTTGCTGGATGTATCTCAAGACAATCCCCAAGAACACTGTCACAAGTAGAGAGGGATGCTGAGGTCACACAAGCATCACGAAGGGGCTCCATGTACCCCAAAACAACTCGAGATGAGGCCCAAATCCCTTGACTTGACTCCTGAGCCATACCCCGATCCCCAGCAAACACGACCAGTGGCTTGACTCTAGTTTAGGCAACTCTAGAGGTTCCCCGAGAACAACCTGCCAAGCCTAGAGGAATACCACATTTAGCAGAGCAACTCGAGGAATGCTCCATGGGGCGCAAATTGTCTGGAGTTGAGAGCTGATTGCCTGGCTTAGACTCAAGACGTATGCCAACATACCACAAACTCCACAAGGGGAGGCTTCTCTCATCAGTAGGTGTGAGGGTGGAACCCTGAGTTTTCTGCGTCAAGTGGAATATACACCGAGAAGCCCAGACTCGAAAGGAGGCCGGGTTTCCTTGCAGTGGATTGAATACAGGCTCATCTTTCATCTCACAAGGTGAAGGGATGTCTGAATCCCCAGTGGAGACCCTAGAGAAAGGCCTAAGTCCCCGACTCCTTTCGATGGAATGCCTCACATGATTTTGACACCTCGAGCGGCATGCAGAGTTCACTGCTTCAAAAGGGGACGATGCCTGACTCCTCTTGAACATTGAGAGTAATCCCAATATCCCTGTGACTACTGGAAAGGGACACTGGGTCTCCAGGCTCACATCGAGAAGCATCCCTTTGACCCTGCCAAGCCTCGAAGAGATTCATGAGGTGTCCGTCATAACTCGACAGGAGTCATGACTTCGCTGGAGAAACACGAGTTTTGAAGGCCATCCCCGCCGTAATTCGAGGATATACCCCAGGTCCCTACCGCAACTCGAGTAAAATCATCAGGCTTCCCTCTCAAAGCGAGATGAGGCACGATTCCCCTGCAATACCTGCAGAGCAATCCCGTGATCCCCATGAAACCTGTAAGGAGCCTCGACTTGCTTGATGGATGTCCAGACAGTCCGCAAGAACACTGTCACTAGTAGAGAGGGAGCCTGGGGTCACACCAGCATCGCGAACGAGCTCCACGTACTCCAAATCAACTCAACATGAGGCCCAATTCCCCGGCCTTGACTCCAGAGCCATCCCCGCTTCCTTATCAAACACGACCAGCGGTTTGACTTCCTTTAGGCAACCCCAAAGTTTCCCAGAGAACAACGTGCCAAGCCTAGAGGAATACCAAGTTCAGCACAGCAACTCGAGGAATGCTCTGTCGACCCCAAATTGACTGGAGATGAGAGCTGATTGCCTGCTTTGATTCAAGACATATCGCCACATTCCATACGACCCTCAAGGAAAGACTGCTCTCAGCAGTAGGTGTGTGGGAGGGATCCTGAGTATGCGGCCTCAAGTGGAATATACACCGAGAAGCCCTGACTCGAATGGAGGCAGGGTTTCCTTTCAGAGGCTTGAATACAGGCTCGTCTTTCATCTCACAAAGTGAAGGGATGTCTGAATCCCCGGTGGAGTTCCTAGAGAAAGCCCTAGGTCCCCGACTCCTTTCGACGGAATGACTCACATGCCTTTGACACCTCGAGCGGCCCCCACAGTTCTATGCTTCTAAAGGTGATGACGACTCACTCCTCTTGAACATTGACAGGAATCCCAATATCACTGTCGCTACTGGAGGGGACCCTGGGCCTCCCACCTCACTTCGAGAAATGTCCCTTTGCCCCTGGCAAGCCTCAAAGAGAGTCCTGAGGTTTCCCTCGTAACTAAAGAGGAGTCCAGACGTCGCTGGACAAACACGAGTGTTGAAGGGCCATCCCCGCCGTAACTCGAGTATATAACACAGGTCCCAGCCGCAATTCGACAAAAACCATGAGACTTCCCGCTCAAAGCGAGATGAGGCCCGATTCCCCGGCAATGCATGCAGAGCAATCCCGTGATCTCCATGAAACATATAAGAAGCCTCGACTTCCTTGATGGATCACGAGACAATCCCCAAGAACACTTTCACAAGTAGAGAGGGACCCTGAAGTCACACAAGCATCACGAAGTAGTTCCATGTACACCAAATCAACTCGAGATGAGGCCTGATTCCCCTGCCTTGACTCCAGAGGCATTCCCAGTTTCCCAGCACACATGACCAGTGGCTTGTCTTCCTTTAAACAACTCCAGAGGTTCCCCGAGAAGAACTTGCCAAGCCTAGAGGAACACCAAGTTCAGGAGAGCAAGTCGAGGAATGCTCCGTGGACCACAAATTGCCTGGAGATGAGAGCTGATTGCCTGGCATAGACTCAAGAAAGATGCCTACTTTCCACAAGCCCCTCAAGAGAAGACTTCTCTCAGCAGTAGGTGTGAGGGAGGGATCCTGAGTTTGCTGCCTCAAGTGGAATATACACCGAGAAGCCCTGATTCGAAAGGAGGCTGGGTTTCCTTACAGTGACTTGAATACAGGCTCCTCTATCATCTCACAAGGTGAAGGGATGTCTGAGTCCCCTGTGGAGTCCATACAAAAAGGCCTAGTTCCCCGACTCCTTTCGATGGAACGCCTCAAATGCCTTTGACAACTCGAGCGGAACGCAGAGTTCACTACTTCAAAAGGTGACGATGCCTGATTCCTCTCGAACATTGACAGGAATCCCCATATCTCTGGGCTACTGGAAAGGGACCCTGGGTCTCCCGCCTCACCTTGAGAAGAGTCCCTTTGGCCCTACCAAGCCTCGAAGAGATTTCTGAGGTATCCGTCGTAACTCGACAGGAGTTCTGACGTCGCTGGACAAACACGAGTTTTGAAGGGCCATCCCCATCGTAACTCGAGTATATACACCAAGTCCCCACCGCAACTCGCGAAAAACCATGAGACTTCCCCCTCAAAGCGAGATGAGGCACGATTCCCCTGCACTGCATACAGAGCAATCCCGTGATCCCCATGAAACATGAAAGGAGACTCGACTTGCTTGATGGATCTTGAGACAATCCGCAAGAACACTGTTACAAGCAGTGAGGGACCCTGAGGTCACACCAGCGTCATGAAGGAGCTTCATGTACCCCAAAACAACTCGAGATGAGGCCCGATTCCCTTGACTTGACTCCTGAGCCATACCCTGATCTCCAGCAAACACGACCAGTGGATTTACTTTCTTTAGGCAACTCTAGGGGTTCCCCGAGAACAACCTGCCAAGCCTAGAGGAATACCAAGTTCAGCAGAGCAACTCGAGGAATGCTCCGTGGACCGCAAATTGCCTGGAGTTGAGAGCTGATTGCCTGGCTTAGACTCAAGACATATGCCAATATTCCACAAGCCACACAATGGTAGGCTTCTCTCATCAGTAGGTGTGAGGGTGGAACCCTGAGATTTCTGCCTCAAGTGGAATATACACCGAGAAGCTCTTACTCGAAAGGAGGCCGGGTTTCCTTACAGTGGCTTGAATACAGGCTCATTTTCCATCTCACAAGGTGAAGGGATGTCTGAATCCCCAGTGGAGTCCCTAGAGAAAGGCCTAAGTCCACGACTCCCTTCGACGGAATGCCTCACATGACTTTGACACCTCGAGCGGCATGCCGAGTTCAGTGCTTCAAAAGGTGACGATGCCTGACTCCTCTTGAACATTGAGAGGAATCCCAATATTCCTTTGGCTACTGGAAAGGTACACTGGGTCTCCAGGCTCACCTCGAGAAGCGTCCCTTTGACCCTGCCAAGCCTCGAAGAGATTCCTGAGGTGTCCGTCGTAACTCGAAAGGAGTCCTGACGTCGCTGGACAAACACGAGATTTGAAAGGCCATCCTCGCCGTAACTCGAGAATATACCCCAGGTCCGCACCACAACTCGAGAAAAACCATGAGGCTTCCCCCTCAAAGCGAGATGAGGCACGAGTCCCCTGCACTGCATGCAGAGCAATCCCGTGATCCCCATGAAACATGAAAGGAGACTCGACTTACTTGATGGATCTCGAGACAATCCGCAATAACATTATCAGAAGCACAGAGGGACCCTGAGGTCACACCAGCATCGCCAAGGAGCAGCATGTACACCAAAACAACTCGAGATGAGGCCCGATTTCCCTGCCTTGACTCCAGAGCCATCCCCCGTTCCCCATCAAACACGACAGTCGCTTGACTTCATATAGGTAACTCCAGAGGTTCCCCGAGAAAAACGTGCCAAGTCTGTAGAAATACCAAGTTCATAGAGGCACTAGAGTAATGCTCCGTGGACCCCAAATTGCCTGGAGATGAGAACTGATTGCCTGGCTTAGACTCAAGAAGGATGCCTACTTTCCACAAGCCCCTCAAGAGAAGGCTTCTCTCAGCAAAAGGTGTGAGGGAGGGACCATGAGTTTGCTGCCTCTTGTGAAATATACACCGAGAAGCCCTGATTTGGATGGAGGCTGGGTTTCCTTACAGTGAATTGAATACAGGCTCCTCTATCATCTCACAAGGAGAAGGAATGTCTGAATCCCCTGTGGAGTCCCTAAAGAAAGCCCTAGGTCCCCGACTCCTTTCGACGTAATGCCTCAAATGCCTTTGACACCTAGAGCGTTACACAGAGTTCACTGCTTCAAAACGAGATGATGTCTGACTCCTCTTGAACATTGACAGGAATCCCCATATCCCTGAGCTAATAGAAAAGTACAATGGGTCTCCCGTCTCACCTCGAGAAGCATCCCTATTGCCCTGCCAAGCCTCGAAGATATTCCTGAGGTGTCCCTCGTAACTCGACAGGAGTCCTGACGTCCCTGGATAAACAACAGTTTTGAAGGGCCTTTCATGCCGTAACTCGAGAATATAACCCAGGTCCCTGCCTCAACTCAAGAAAAACCATGAGACTTCCCCCTCAAAGCGAAATGAGCCCCAATTCCCCTGCACTGCATGCAGAGCAATTCCGTGAGCCCCATGAAACATGTAAGGAGCCTCGACTTGCTTGATGGATCTCAAGACAGTCCGCAAGAAAACTGTCACAAGTAGAGTGGGACGCTGAGGTCACACCAGCATCGCCAAGTAACTCCATGTACCCCAAATTAACTCGAGATGACTCGCAATTCCCCTGCCTTGACTGCACAGCCATCCCGCCTTCCACATCAAAAATGACAGTGGCTAGACTTCCTTTAGGGAACACCAGAGGTTCCCCTAGAAAAACGTGCGAAGCCGAGAGGAATACCAAGTTCATAGAGCCACTTGAGGAATGCTCCGCGGACCCCAAATTGCCTGGAGATGAGGGCTGATTGCCTGGCTTAGACTCAAGAAGGATGCCTATTTTCCACAAGCACCTCAAGAGAAGGCTTCTCTCAGCAGTAGGTGTGAGCCAGGGACCCTGTGTTTGGTGCCTCAATTGGAATATACACGGAGAAGCCCTGACTCGAAAGGAAATTGGGTTTCCTTGCAGTGGCTTGAATACAGTCTCCTCTTTCATCTAACAAAGTGAAGGGATGTCTGAATCCAATGTGGAGTCCCTAGAGAAAGGCCTAGGTCCCCGACTCCTTTCAACGAAATTCCTCACATGATTTTGACACCTCGAGCGGCACGCACAGTTCACTGCATCAAAAGCTGACGATGCCTGACTCCTCTTGAACATTGACAGGAATCCCAATATCCCTGTGGCTATTGGAAAGGGACCCTAGGTCTGCCGCCTCACGTCGAAAAGCATCCCCTTGGCCCTGCCAAGCCTTGAGGAGATTCCGGAGGTGTCCCTTGTAACTCGACAGGAGTCCTGATATCGCTGGACAAACACGAGTCTTGAAGTGCCATCCCTGCCGTATCTCGAGAATATAACCCAGGTCTGAACCGCAACTCGAGAAAAACCATGAGACTTCCCCCTCAAAACGAGATGAGGCACGATTCTCCTGCACTGTATGCAGAGCAATCCCGTGATTGCCATGTAACAGATAAGGAGCCTCGACGTGCTTGATGGATCTTGAAACAATCCGCAAGAACACTGTCACAAGTACAGAGTGACCCTGAGGTCACACCAGGATCGCCAAGGAGTTCCATGTACCCCAAATCAACTCGAGATGAAGCCCGATTTCCCTGCCTTGAATGCAGAGCCATCCCGCATTTCACATCAAACACGAAAGTGGCTTGACTTCCTTTACGTAACTCCAGAGGTTCCCCGAGAAAAACGTGCCAAGCCTAGAGGAATACCAAGTTCATAGAGGCACTAGAGGAATGCTCCGTGGACCCCAAATTGCCTGTAGATGAGAACTGATTGCCTGGCTTAGACTCAAGAAGGATGCCTACTTTCCACAAGCCCCTCAAGAGAAGGCTTCTCTCAGCAAAATGTGTGAGGGTGGGACCCTGAGTTTGCTGCCTCAAGTGGAATATACACCGAGAAGCCCTGATTCGGATGGAGGCTGGGTTTCCTTACAATGAATTGAATACAGGCTCCTCTATCATCTCACAAGAAGAAGGGATGTCTGAATCCCCTGTGGAGACCCTAAAGAAAGCCCTAGGTCCCCGACTCCTTTCGACGTAATTCCTCACATTCCTTTGACACCTGGAGCGTCACGCAGAGTTCACTGCTTCAAAAAGTAACGATGCCTGACTCCTCTTGAACATTGACAGAAATCCCCATATCACTGAGCTAATGGAAAAGGAGCATGTGTCTCCCGCCTCACCTCCAGAAGCATCCCTTTGTCCCTGCCAAGCCTCGAAGATATTCCTGAGGTGTCCCTCGTAAATCGACAGGAGTCCTGACATCCCTGGATAATCAAGAGTTTTGAAGGGCCTTCCATGCCGTAACTCGAGAATATAACCCAGGTCCCTGCCTCAACTCGAGAAAAACCATGAGACTTCCCCCTCAAAACGAAATGAGCCCCAATTCCCCTGCACTGCATGCAGAGCAATTCCGTGAGCCCCATGAAACATGTAAGGAGCCTCGACTTGCTTGATGGATCTCAAGACAGTCTGCAAGAAAACTGTCACAAGTAGAGTGGGACCCTGAGGTCACAACAGCATCGCCAAGGAGCTACATGTACCCCTAATTAACTTGAGATGACGCGCGATTCCCCTGCCTTGACTGCACAGCCATCCCGCCTTCCTCATTAAAAACGACAGTGGCTTGACTTTCTTTAGGGAACACAGAAGTTCCTCTAGAAAAACGTGCCAAGCCTAGAGGAATACCAAGTTAATAGAGCAACTCGCGGAATGCTCCGTGCACCCCAAATTGCCTGAAGATGAGGGCTGATTGCCTGGCTTAGAATCAAAAAGGATGCCTACTTTCCACAAGCCCCTCAAGGGAAGGCTTCTCTCAGCAGTAGGTGTGAGGGAGGGACCATGTGTTTGCTGCCTCAATTGGAATATACACTGAGAAGCCCTGACTCGAAAGGAGGCCGGGATTCCTTGCAGTGGCTTGAATACTGGCTCCTCTTTCATCTCACAAGGTAAGGAGATGACTGAATCCCCTGTGGAGTCCCTAGAGAAAGGCCTAGGTCCCGGACTACTTTCAACGAAATGCCTCAGATGACTTTGACACCTCAAGCGGCACGCAGAGTTCACTGCATCAAAAGCTGACGATGCTTAACTCCTCTTGAACATTGACAGGAATCCCAATATAACTGTCGCTACTGGAAGGGACCCTGGGCCTCCCACCTCACTTCGAGAAGTGTCCCTTTGCCCCTGCCAAGCCTCAAAGAGAGTCCTGAGGTTTCCCTCGTAACTAAAGAGGAGTCCAGACGTCGCTGGACAAACACGAGTGTTGAAGGGCCATCCCCGCCGTAACTCGAGTATATAACACAGGTCCCAGCCGCAATTCGAGAAAAACTATGAGACTTCCCGCTCAAAGTGAGATGAGGTCCGATTCCCCTGCAATGCATGCAGAGCAATCCCGTGATCTCCATGAAACATATAAGGAGCCTCGACTTCCTTGATGAATCTCGAGACAATCCCCAAGAACACTTTCACAAGTAGAGAGGGACCCTGAAGTCACACAAGCATCACGAAGTAGTTCCATGTACACCAAATCAACTCGAGATGAGGCCCGATTCCCCTGCCTTGACTCCAGAGGCATCCCCAGTTCCCCAGCACACACGACCAGTGGCTTGACTTCCTTTAAACAATTCCAGAGGTTCCCCGAGAACAACTTGTCAAGCCTAGAGGAACGCCAAGTTCAGGAGAGCAACTCGAGGACTGCTCCTTGGAAACTAAATTGCCTGGAGATAAGAGCGGATTGCCTGATTTGGACTCAAGACGTATGCCAACTTTCCACAAGCCCCTCAAGTGTAGGCTTCCCTCAGCAGTAGGTGTGAGGGACAGACCCTGAGTTTAATTCCTCAAGTGGAATATACGCCGAGAAGCCCTGACTCGAAAGGAGGCCGGGTTTCCTTGCAGTGGCTTGAATACAGGTTCCTCGTTCATTTCACAAGGTGAAGGTATGTCTGAATCCCCAGTGGAGTCCCTAGAAAAAGCCCTAGGTCACCGACTCCTTTCAACGGAATGCCTCACATGCATTTGACACCTCGAGCGGCACGCAGAGTTCACTGCTTCAAAAGGTGACGATGCCTGACTCCTCTTGAACATTGCCAGGAATGCCAATATCCCTGAGGCTACTGGAAAGGGACACTTTGCCTCCCGCCTCACCTCGAGAAGCGTCCCTTTGGCCCTGCCTAGCCTCGAAGAGATTCTGGAGGTGTCCCTCGTAACTCGACAGGAGTCCTGATGTCGCTGGACAAACACGAGTCTTGAAGTGCCATCCGTGCCGTATCTCGAGAATATAACCTAGGTCTGCACTGCAACTCGAGAAAAACCATGAGACTTCCCCCTCAAAGCGAGATGAGTTACGATTCTCCTGCACTGCATGCAGAGCAATCCCGTGATCCCCATGTAACAGGTAAGGAGCCTCGACGTGCTTGATGGATCTTGAGACAATCCGCAAGAACACTGTCACAAGTACAGAGTGACCCTGAGGTCACACCAGCATCGCCAAGGAGCTCCATGTACCCCAAATCAACTCGAGATAAAGCCCGATTCCCCTGCCTTGAATGCAGAGCCATCCCGCGTTCTACATCAAACACGAAAGTGGGTTGACTTCCTTTAGTCAACTCCAGAGTTTCCCCGAGAAAAACGTGCCATGCCTAGAGAAATACCAAGTTCATAGATCCTCTCCAGGAATGCTCCGTGGACCACAAATTGCCTGGAGATGAGAGCTCATTGCCTGGCTTAGAATGAAGAAAGATGCTCACTTTCCACAAGCCCCTCAAGAGAAGACTTTTCTCAGCAGTAGATGTGAGGGAGGGACCCTGAGTTTGCTGCCTCAAGTGGAATATACACCGAGAAGCCCTGACTCGAAATGAGGCTGGGTTTCCTTACAGTGACTTGAATACAGGCTCCTCTATCATCTCACAAGGTGAAGGGATGTCTGAGTCCCCTGTGGAGTCCATAGAAAAAGGCCTAGTTCCCCACTCCTTTCGATGAAATGCTTCACATGCCTTTGACAACTCGAGCGGAATGCAGAGTTCACTACTTCAAAAGGTGACGATGCCTGAATCCTCTTGAACATTAACAGGAATCCCCATATCTCTGGGCTACTGGAAACGCACCCTGGGTCTCCCGCCTCACCTTGAGAATTGTCCCTTTGGCCCTGCCAAGCCTCGAAGAGATTTCTGAAGTATCCGTCGTAACTCGACAGGAGTCCTGACGTCGCTGGACAAACACGAGTTTTGAAGGGCCATCCCCATCGTAACTCGAGAATATACCGCAAGTCCCCACCGCAACTCGAGAAAAACCATGAGACTTCCCCCTCAAAGCGAGATGAAGCACGATTCCCCTGCACTGCATGCAGAGCAATCCCATGATTCCCATGAAACATGAAAGGAGACTCGACTTGCATGATGGATCTTGAGACAATCCGCAAGAACACTGTCACAAGCAGTGAGGGAACCTGAGGTCACAGCAGCATCACGAAGGAGCTCCATGTACCCCAAAACAACTCGAGATGAGGCCCGATTCCCTTTACTTGACTCCTGAGCCATACCCCGATCCCCAGCAAACACGACCAGTGGCTTGACTTTCTTTAGGCAACTCTAGAGGTTCCCCGAGAACAACCTGCCAAGCCTAGAGGAATACCAAGTTCAGCAGAGCAACTCGAGGAATGCTCCTTGGACCGCAAATTGCCTGGAGTTGAGAGCTGATTGCCTGGCTTAGACTCAAGACGTATGCCAACATTCCACAAGCCCCACAAGGGGAGGCTTCTCTCATCAGTAGGTGTGAGGGTGGAACACTGAGATTTCTGCCTCAAGTGGAATATACACCGAGAAGCCCTGATTCGGATGGAGGCTGGGTTTCCTTACAGTGAATTGAATACAGGCTCCTCTATAATCTCACAAGGAGAAGGGATGTCTGAATCCCCTGTGGAGTCCCTAAAGAAAGCCCTTGGTCCCCGACTCCTTTCGACGTAATTCCTCACATTCCTTTGACAGCTCCAGCGTCACGCAGAGTTCATTGCTTCAAAAGGTGATGATGCCTGACTCCTCTTGAACATTGACAGGAATTCCCATATATCCCTGAGCTAATGGAAAAGGACAATGGGTCTCCTGCCTCACCTCGAGAAGCATCCCTTTGGCCCTGCCAAGCCTCGAAGATATTCCTGAGGTGTCCCTCGTAACTCGACAGGAGTCCTGACATCCCTGGATAAACAAGAGTTTTGAAGGGCCTTCCATGCCGTAACTCGAGAATATAACCCAGGTCCCTGCCTCAACTCGAGAAAAACCATGAGACTTCCCCCTCAAAGCGAAATGAGCCCCAATTCCCCTGCACTGCATGCAGAGCAATTCCGTGAGCCCCATGAAACATGTAAGGAGCCTCGACTTGCTTGATGGATCTCAAGACAGTCCGCAAGAAAACTGTCACAAGGAAAGTCGGACCCTGAGGTCACACCAGCATCGCGAAGTAGCTCCATGTTCCCCAAATCAACTCGAGATGACGCGCGATTCCCCTGCCTTGACTGCACAGCCATCCCGCCTTCCACATCAAAAACGACAGTGGCTTGACTTCCTTTAGGAAACACCAGAGGTTCCCCTAGAAAAACGTGCCAAGCCTAGAGGAATACCAAGTTCATAGAGCCACTTGAGGAATGCTCCGTGGACCCCAAATTGCATGGAGATGAGGGCTGATTACCTGGCTTAGACTCAAGAAGGATGCCTACTTTCCACAAGCCCCTCAAGAGAAGGCTTCTCTCAGCAGTAGGTGTGAGGGAGGGACCCTGTGTTTGCTGCCTCAATTGGAATATACACTGAGAATCCCTGACTCGAAAGGAGGCCGGGTTTCTTGCAGTGGATTGAATACAGGCTCCTCTTTCATCTCACAAGGTGAAGGGATGACTGAATCCCATGTGAAGTCCCTAGAGAAAGGCCTAGGTCCCCGACTCCTTTCAACGAAATGCCTCACATGACTTTGACACTTCGAGCGGCACGCAGAGCAGAGTCACTGCATCAAAAGCTGACGATGCCTGACTCCTCTTGAACATTGACTGGAATCCCAATATCCCTGTGCCTATTGTAAAGGGACCCTGGGTCTCCCGCCTCACGTCGAGGAGCGTCCCTTTGGCCCTGCCAAGCCTCGAAAAGATTCCTGAGGTGTCCCTCGTAACTCGACAGGAGTCCTGATGTCGCTGGACAAACACGAGTCTTGAAGTGCCATCATTGCCGTATCTCGAGAATATAACCCAGGTCTGCACCGCAACTCGAGAAAAACCATGAGACGTCCCCCTCAAAGCGAGATGACGCACGATTCTCCTGCACTGCATGCATAGCAATCCCGTGATTCCCATGAAACATGTAAGTAGCCTCGACTTGCTTGATGGATCTTGAGACAATCCGCAAGAACACTGTAACAAGTATACAGAGTGACCCTGAGGTCACACCAGCATCGCCAAGGAGCTCCATGTAACCCAAATCAACTTGAGATGAAGCCCGATTCCCCTGCCTTGAATGCAGAGCCATCCCGTGTTCCACATCAAACACGAAAGTGGCCTGACTTACTTTAGGCAACTCCAGAGGTTCCCCGAGAAAAACGTGCCTAGCCTAGAGGAATACCAAGTTCATAGATCCTCTCGAGGAATGCTCCGTGGACCACAAATTGCCTGGAGATGAGAGCTGATTGCCTGGCTTAGACTCAAGAAAGATGCCTACTTTCCACAAGCCCCTCAAGAGAAGGCTTCTCTCAGCAGTAGGTGTGAGGGCGTGACCCTGTGTTTGCTGCCTCAATTGGAATATACACTGAGAAGCCCTAACTCGAAAGGAGGCTGGGTTTCCCTGCAGTGGCTTGAATACAGTCTCCTCTTTCATCTAACAAAGTGAAGGGATGTCTGAATCCCCTGTGGAGTCCCTAGAGAAAGGCCTAGGTCCCCGACTCCTTTCAACGAAATGCCTCACATGAATTTGACACCTCGAGCGGCACGCAGATTTCACTGCATCAAAAGCTGATGATGCCTGACTACTCTTGAACATTGACAGGAATCCGAATATCCCTGTGGCTACTGGAAAGGGACCCTGGATCTCCCGCCTGACCTCGTGAAGCGTCCCTTTGGCCCTACCAAACCTAGAAGAGATTCATGAGGTGTCCCTCATAACTAGACAGGAGTCCTGACGTCGCTGGACAAACACGAGTGTTGAAGGCCATCCCCACCGTAACTCGAGAATATAAACCAGGTCCCCTCCGCAACTCGAGAAAAACCATGAGACTTCCCCCTCAAAGCGAAATGATGCCCGATTCCCATTCATTACATGCAGAGCAATCCCTTGATCCCCATGAAACATGTAAGAAGCCTCGACTTGCTGGATGTATCTCAAGACAATCCCCAAGAACACTGTCACAAGTAGAGAGGGACGCTGAGGTCACACAAGCATCACGAAGGGGCTCCATGTACCCCAAAACAACTCGAGGTGAGGCCCAAATCCCTTGACTTGACTCCTGAGCCATACCCCGATTCCCAGTAAACACGACCAGTGGCTTGACTTTCTTTAGGCAACTCTAGAGGTTTCCCGAGAACAACCTGCCAAGCCTAGAGGAATACCACGTTTAGCAGAGCAACTCGAGGAATGCTCCATGGAGCGCAAATTGTCTGGAGTTGAGAGCTGATTGCCTGGCTTAGACTCAAGACGTATGCCAGCATACCACAAGCTCCACAAGGGGAGGCTTCTCTCATCAGTAGGTGTGAGGGTGGAACCCTGAGTTTTATGCCTCAAGTGGAATATACACCGAGAAGCCCTGACTCGAAAGGAGGCCGGGTTTCCTTGCAGTGGATTGAATACAGGCTCATCTTTCATCTCACAAGGTGAAGGGATGTCTGAATCCCCAGTGGAGTCCCTAGAGAAAGGCCTAAGTCCCCGACTCCTTTTCGATGGAATGCCTCACATGATTTTGACACCTCGAGGGGCATGCAGAGTTCACTGCTTCAAAAGGTGACGATGCCTGACTCCTCTTGAACATTGAGAGTAATCCCAATATCCCTGTGACTACTGGAAAGGGACACTGGGTCTCCAGGCTCACATCGAGAAGCATCCCTTTGACCCTGCCAAGCCTCGAAGAGATTTCCTGAGGTGTCCGTCATAACTCGACAGGAGTCATGACTTCGCTGGAGAAACACGAGTTTTGAAGGGCCATCCCCGCCGTAATTCGAGGATATACCCCAGGTCCCCACCGCAACTCGAGTAAAATCATCAGGCTTCCCTCTCAAAGCGAGATGAGGCACGATTCCCCTGCAATGCCTGCAGAGCAATCCCGTGATCCCCATGAAACCTGTAAGGAGCCTCGACTTGCTTGATGGATGTCCAGACAGTTCGCAAGAACACTGTCACTAGTAGAGAGGGAGCCTGGGGTCACACCAGCATCGCGAAGGAGCTCCACGTACTCCAAATCAACTCAAGATGAGGCCCAATTCCCCGGCCTTGACTCCAGAGCCATCCCGGGATCCTCATCAAACACGACCAGCGGTTTGACTTCCTTTAGGCAACCCCAAAGTTTCCCAGAGAATAACGTGCCAAGCCTAGAGGAATACCAAGTTCAGCACAGCAACTCGAGGAATGCTCTGTCGACCCCAAATTGACTGTAGATGAGAGCTGATTGCCTGCTTTGATTCAAGACGTATGGCCACTTTCCATACGACCCTCAAGGAAAGGCTGCTCTCAGCAGTAGGTGTGTGGGAGGGATCCTGAGTATGCTGCCTGAAGTGGAATATACACCGAGAAGCCCTGACTCGAATGGAGGCAGGGTTTCCTTTCAGAGGCTTGAATACAGGCTCGTCTTTCATCTCACAAAGTGAAGGGATGTCTGAATCCCCGGTGGAGTCCCTAGAGAAAGCCCTAGGTCCCCGACTCCTTTCGACGGAATGACTCACATGCCTTTGACACCTCGAGCGGCCCCCACAGTTCTATGCTTCTAAAGGTGATGACGACTCACTCCTCTTGAACATTGACAGGAATCCCAATATAACTGTCGCTACTGGAAGGGACCCTGGGCCTCCCACCTCACTTCGAGAAGTGTCCCTTTGCCCCTGCCAAGCCTCAAAGAGAGTCCTGAGGTTTCCCTCGTAACTAAAGAAGAGTCCAGACGTCGCTGGACAAACACGAGTGTTGAAGGGCCATCCCCGCCGTAACTCGAGTATATAACACAGGTCCCAGCCGCAATTCGAGAAAAACCATGAGACTTCCCGCTCAAAGCGAGATGAGGCCCGATTCCCCGGCAATGCATGCAGAGCAATCCCGTGATCTCCATGAAACATATAAGGAGCCTCGACTTCCTTGATGGATCTCGAGACAATCACCAAGAACACTTTGACAAGTAGAGAGGGACCCTGAAGTCACACAAGCATCATGAAGTAGTTCCATGTAAACCAAATCAACTCGAGATGAGGCCTGATTCCCCTGCCTTGACACCAGAGGCATCCCCAGTTCCCCAGCACACATGACCAGTGGCTTGTCTTCCTTTAAACAACTCCAGAGGTTCACCGAGAAGAACTTGCCAAGCCTAGAGGAACACCAAGTTCAGGAGAGCAACTCGAGGAATGCTCCATGGACCACAAATTGCCTGGAGATGAGAGCTGATTGCCTGGCTTAGACTCAAGAAAGATGCCTACTTTCCACAAGCCCCTCAAGAGAAGACTTCTCTCAGCAGTAGTTGTGAGGGAGGGACCCTGAGTTTGCTGCCTCAAGTGGAATATACACCGAGAAGCCCTGACTCGAAAGGAGGCTGGGTTTCCTTACAGTGACTTGAATACAGGCTCCTCTATCATCTCACAAGGTGAAGGGATGTCTGAGTCCCCTGTGGAGTCCATAGAAAAAGGCCTAGTTCCCCGACTTCTTTCAATGGGATGCCTCACATGCCTTTGACAACTCGAGCGGAACGCTGAGTTCACTACTTCAAAAGGTGACGATGCCTGACTCCTCTTGAACATTGACAGGAATTCCCATATTTCTGGGCTACTGGAAAGGGACCCTGGGTCTCCCGCCTCACCTTGAGAAGAGTCTCTTTGGCCCTGCCAATCCTCGAAGAGATTTCCGAGTTATCCGTCGTAACTCGACAGGAGTCCTGACGTCGCTGGACAAACACGAGTTTTGAAGGGCCATCCCCATCGTAACTAGAGAATATACACCAAGTCCCCACTGCAACTCGAGAAAAACCATGAGACTTCCCCCTCAAAGCGAGATGAGGCACGATTCCCCTGCACTGCATACAGAGCAATCCCATGATCCCCATGAAACATGAAAGGAGACTCGACTTGCCCGATGGATCTTGAGACAATCCGCAAGAACACTGTCACAAGCAGTGAGGGACCCTGAGGTCACACCAGCATCGAGAAGGAGCAGCATGTACCCCAAATCAACTCGAGATGAGGCCCGATTCCCCTGTCTTGACTCCAGAGCCATCCCCAGTTCCCCATCAAACAGGACAGTAGCTTGATTTCATATAGGTAACTCCAGGGGTTCCCCGAGAAAAACGTGCCAAGTCTATAGAAATACCAAGTTCATAGAGGCACTAGAGGAATGCTCCGTGGACCCCAAATTGCCTGGAGATGAGAAATGATTTCCTGGCTTAGACTCAAGAAGGATGCCTACTTTCCACAAGCCCCTCAAGAGAAGGCTTCTCTCAGCAAAAGGTGTGAGGGTGGGACCCTGAGTTTGCTGCTTCAAGTGAAATATACACCGAGAAGCCCTGATTCAGATGGAGGCTGGGTTTCCTTACAGTGAATTGAATACAGGCTCCTCTATCATCTCACAAGGAGAAGGGATGTCTGAATCCCCTGTGGAGTCCCTAAAGAAAGCCCTTGGTCCCCGACTACTTTCGACGAAATTCCTCACATTCCTTTGACACCTTGAGCGTCACGCAGAGTTCACTGCTTCAAAAAGTGACGATGCCTGACTCCTCTTGAACATTGACAGGAATCCCCATATCCCTGAGCTAATGGAAAAGGACCATGGGTCTCCCGCCTCACCTCGAGAAGCATCCCTTTGGCCCTGCCAAGCCTCGAAGATATTCCTGAGGTGTCCCTCGTAACTCGACAGGAGTCCTGACATCCCTGGATAAACAAGAGTTTTGAAGTGCCTTCCAAGCCGTAACTCGAGATTATAACCCATGTCCCTGCCTCAACTCGAGAAAAACCATGAGACTTCCCCCTCAAAGTGAAATGAGCCCCAATTGCCCTGCACTGTATGCAGAGCAATTCCGTGAGCCCCATGAAACATGTAAGAAGCCTCGACTTGCTTGATGGATCTCAAGACAGTCTGCAAGAAAACTGTCACAAGTAGAGTGGGACCCTGAGGTCACACCAGCATCGCAAAGTAGCTCAATGTACCCCAAATTAACTCGAGATGATACGCGATTCCCCTGCCTTGACTGCACAGCCATCCCGCCTTTCACATTAAAAACGACAGTGGCTTGACTTCCTTTAGGGAACACAGAGGTTTCCCTAGAAAAACGTGCCAAACCTAGATGAATACCAAGTTCATAGAGCTACTCGCGGAATGCTCCGTGCACCCCAAATTGCCTGGAGATGAGGGCTGATTGCCTCGCTTAGACTCAAGAAGGATGCCTACTTTCCACAAGCTCCTCAAGAGAAGGTTTCTCTCAGCAGTAGGTGTGAGGGAGGGACCCTGTGTTTGCTGCCTCAAGTGGAATATACGCCGAGAAGCCCTGACTCGAAAGGAGGCCGGGTTTCCTTGCATGGCTTGAATACAGGTTCCTCTTTCATTTCACAAGGTGAAGGTATGTCTGAATCCCCAGTGGAGTCCCTAGAAAAAGGCCTAGGTCACCGACTCCTTTCAACGGAATGCCTCACATGCATTTGACACCTCGAGCGGCACGCAGAGTTCACTGCTTCAAAAGATGACGATGCCTGACTCCTCTTGAACATTGACAGGAATGCCAATATCCCTGAGGCTACTGGAAAGGGACACTGTGCCTCCCGCCTCACCTCGAGAAGCGTCCCTTTGGCCCTGCCTGGCCTCGAAGAGATTACGGAGGTGTCCCTCGTAACTCGACAGGTGTCCTGATGTCACTGGACAAACACGAGTCTTGAAGTGCCATCCCTGCCGTATCTCGAGAATGTAACCCAGGTCTGCTCCGCAACTCGAGAAAAACCATGAGACTTCCCCCTCAAAGCGAGATGAGGCACGATTCTCCTGCACTGCATGCAGAGCAATCCCGTGATTCCCATGTAACATGTAAGGAGCCTCGACTTGCTTGATGGATCTTGAGACAATCCGCAAGAACACTGTCACAAGTACAGAGTGACCCTGAGGTCACATCAGCATCGCCAAGGAGCTCCATGTACCCCAAATCAACTGCAGATGAAGCCCGATTCCCCTGCCTTGAACTCAGAGCCATCCCACGTTCCACATCAAACACGAAAGTGGCTTGACTTCCTTTAGGCAACTCCAGAGGTTCCCCGAGAAAAACGTGCCAAGTCTAGAGAAATACCAAGTTCATAGAGGCACTAGAGGAATGCTTCGTGGACCCCAAATTGCCTGGAGATGAGAACTGATTGCCTGGCTTAGACTCAAGAAGGATGCCTACTTTCCACAAGCCCCTCAAGAAAAGGCTTCTCTCAGCAAAAGTTGTGAGGGTAGGACCCTGAGTTTGCTGCCTCAAGTGGAATATACACTGAGAAGCCCTGATTCGGATGGAGGCTGGGTTTCCTTACAGTGAATTTAATACAGGCTTCTCTATCATCTCACAAGGAGAAGGGATGTCTGAATCCCCTGTGGAGTCCCTAAAGAAACCCCTTGGTCCCCGACCCTTTCTACGTAATGCCTCACATTCCTTTGACACCTCGAGCGTCACGCAGAGTTCACTGCTTCAAAAGGTGACGATGCCTGACTCCTCTTGAACATTGACAGGAACCCCATATCCCTGAGCTAATGGAAAAGGACCATGGGTCTCCCGCCTCACCTCGAGAAGTATCCCTTTGGCCCTGCCAAGCCTCGAAGATATTCCTGAGGTGTCCCTCGTAACTCGACAGGAGTCCTGACATCCCTGGATAAACAAGAGATTTGAAGGGCCATCCATGCCGTAACTCGAGAATATAACCCAGGTCCCTGCCTCAACGCGAGAAAAACAATGAGACTTCCCCCTCAAAGCGAAATGAGCCCCAATTCCCCTGCACTGCATGCAGAGCAATTCCGTGAGCCCCATGAAACATGTAAGGAGCCTCGACTTGCTTGATGGATCTCAAGACAGTCTGCAAGAAAACTGTCACAAGTAGAGTGGGACCCTGAGGTCACACCAGCATCGGCAAGGAGCTCCATGTACCCCAAATTAACTCGAGATGACGCCCGATTCCCCTGCCTTGACTGCACAGCCATCCCGCCTTCCACATCAAAAACGACAGTGGCTTGACTTCCTTTAGGGAACACCAGAGGTTCCCCTAGAAAAACGTGCCAAGCCTAAAGGAATACCAAGTTCATAGAGCCATTCGCGGAATGCTCCGTGCACCCCAAATTGCCTGAAGATGAGGGCTGATTGCCTGGCTTAGACTCAAGAAGAATGCCTACTTTCCACAAGCCCCTCAAGAGAAGGCTTTTCTCAGCAGTAGGTGTGAGGGAGGGACCCTGTGTTTGCTGCCTCAATTGGAATATACACTGAGAAGCCCTGACTCGAAAGGAGGCCGGGTTTCCTTGCAGTGGCTTGAATACAGGCTCCTCTTTCATCTCACAAGGTGAAGGGATGACTGAATCCCCTGTGGAGTCCTCAGAGAAAGGCCTAGGTCCGCGACTCCTTTCAACGAAATGCCTCACATGACTTTGACACCTCGAGCGGCATGCAGAGTTCACTGCATCAAAAGCTGACGATGCCTGACTCCTCTTGAACATTGACAGGAATCCCAATATCACTGTCGCTACTGGAAGGGACCCTGGGCCTCCCACCTCACTTCGAGAAGTGTCCCTTTGCCCCTGCCAAGCCTCAAAGAGAGTCCTGAGGTTTCCCTCGTAACTAAAGAGGAGTCCAGACGTCGCTGGACAAACACGAGTGTTGAAGGGCCATCCCCGCCGTAACTCGAGTATATAACACAGGTCCCAGCCGCAATTCGAGAAAAACCATGAGACTTCCCGCTCAAAGTGAGATGAGGCCCGATTCCCCTGCAATGCATGCAGAGCAATCCCGTGATCTCCATGAAACATATAAGGAGCCTCGACTTCCTTGATGGATCTCGAGACAATCCCCAAGAACACTGTCACAAGTAGAGAGGCACCCTGAAGTCACACAAGCATCACGAAGTAGTTCCATGTACATCAAATCAACTCGAGATGAGGCCCGATTCCCCTGCCTTGACTCCAGAGGCATCCCCAGTTCCCCAGCACACACGACCAGTGGCTTGACTTCATTTAAACAACTCCAGAGTTTCCCCGAGAACAACTTGCCAAACCTAGAGGAACACCAAGTTCAGGAGAGCAACTCGAGGACAGCTCCTTGGAACCCAAATTGCCTGGAAATGAGAGCGGATTGCCTGGATTGGACTCAAGACATATGCCTACTTTCCACAAGCCCCTCAAGTGTAGGCTTCTCTCAGCAGTAGGTGTGAGGGACGGACCCTGAGTTTAATGCCTCAAGTGGAATATACACCGAGAAGCCCTGACTCGAAAGGAGGCCGGGTTTCCTTGCAGTGGCTTGAATACAGGTTCCTCGTTCATTTCACAAGGTGAAAGGGATGTCTGAATCCCCAGTGGAGTCCCTAGAAAAAGCCTAGGTCCCCGACTCCTTTCAACGGAATGCCTCACATGCATTTGACACATCGAGCGGCATGCAGAGTTCACTGCTTCAAAAGGTGACGATGCCTGACTCCTCTTGAACATTGACAGGAATGCCAATATCACTGAGGCTACTGGAAAGGGACACTTTGCCTCCCGCCTCACCTCGAGAAACGTCCCTTTGGCCCTGCCAAGCCTCGAAGAGATTCCGGAGGTGTCCCTCGTAACTCGACAGGAGTCCTGATGTCGCTGGATAAACACGAGTCTTGAAGTGCCATCCCTGCCGTATCTCGAGAATATAACCCAGGTGTGCACCGCAACTCGAGAAAAACCATGAGACTTCCCCCTCAAAGCGAGATGAGGCACGATTCTCCTGCACTGCATGCAGAGCAATCCCGTGATCCCCATGTAACATGTAAGGAGCCTCGACTTGCTTGATGGATCTTGAGACAATCCGCAAGAACACTGTCACAAGTACAGAGTGACCCTGAGGTCACACCAGCATCGACAAGGAGCTCCATGTACCCCAAATCAACTCGAGATGTACCCCGATTCCCCTGCCTTGAATGCAGAGCCATTCCGCGTTACACATCAAACACGAAAGTGGCTTGACTTCCTTTAGGCAACTCCAGAGGTTCCCCGAGAAAAACGTGCCAAGACTACAGGAATACCAAGTTCATAGATCCTCTAGAGGAATGCTCCGTGGACCACAAATTGCCTGGAGATTAGAGCTGATTGCCTGGCTTAGACTCAAGAAAGATGCCTACTTTCCACAAGCCCCTCAAGAGACGACTTCTCTCAGCAGTAGGTGTGAGGGAGGGACCCTGAGTTTGCTGCCTCAAGTGGAATATACACCGAGAAGCCCTGACTCGAAAGAGGGCTGGGTTTCCTTACAGTGACTTGAATACAGGTTCCTCTATCATCTCAAAAGGTGAAAGGATGTCTGAGTCCCCTGTGGAGTCCATAGAAAAAGGCCTAGTTCCCCGACCCCTTTCGATGGAATGCCTCACATGCCTTTGACAACTCGAGCGGAATGCAGAGTTCACTACTTCAAAAGGTGACGATGCCTGACTCCTCTTGAACATTGACAGGAATCCCCATATCTCTGTTCTACTGGAAAGGGAACCTGGGTCTCCCGCCTCACCTTGAGAAGAGTCCCTTTGGCCCTGCCAAGCCTCGAAGAGATTTCTGAGGTATCCGTCATAACTCGACAGGAGTCCTGACGTCGCTGGACAAACACGAGTTTTGAGGGCCATCCCCATCGTAACTCGAGAAAATACACCAAGTCCCCACCGCAACTCGAGAAAAACCATGAGACTTCCCCCTCAAAACGAGATGAGGCACGATTCCCCTGCACTGCATGCAGAGCAATCCCGTGATCCCCATGAAACATGAAAGGAGACTCGACTTGCTTGATGGATCTTGAGACAATCCGCAAGAACACTATCACAAGCACAGAGGGACCCTGAGGTCACACCAGCATCGAGAAGGAGCTCCATGTACCCCAAATCAACTCGAGATGAGGCCCGATTCCCCTGCCTTGACTCCAGAGCCATCCCCCGTTCCCCAACAAACACGACAGTAGCTTGACTTCATATAGGTAACTCCAGAGGTTCCCCGAGAAAAACGTGCCAAGTGTATAGTACTACCAAGTTCATAGAGGCACTAGAGGAATGCTCCGTGGACCCCAAATTGCCTGGAGATGAGAACTGATTGCCTGGCTTAGATTCAAGAAGGATGCCTACTTTCCACAAGCCCCTCAAGAGAAGGCTTCTCTCAGCAAAATGTGTGAGGGTGGGACCCTGAGTTTGCTGCCTCAAGTGGAATATACACCGAGAAGCCCTGATTTGGATGGAGGCTGGGTTTCCTTACAGTGAATTGAATACAGCCTCCTCTATCATCTCACAAGGAGAAGGGATGTCTGAATCCCCTGTGGAGTCCCTAAAGAAAGCCCTTGAGCCCCGACTCCTTTCGACGTAATGCCTCACATTCCTTTGACACCTCGAGCGTGACGCAGAGTTCACTGCTTCAAAAGGTGACGATGCCTGACTCCTCTTGAACATTGACAGGAATCCCCATATCACTGAGCTAATGGAAAAGGACCATGGGTCTCCCGCCTCACCTCGAGAAGCATCCCTTTGGCCCTGCCAAGCCTCGAATATATTCCTGAGGTGTCCCTCGTAACTCGACAGGAGTCCTGACATCCCTGGATAAACAAGAGTTTTGAAGGGCCTTCCATGCCGTAACTCGAGAATATAACCCAGGTCCCTGCCTCAACTCGAGAAAAATCATGAGACTTCCCCCTCAAAGCGAAATGAGCCCCAATTCCACTGCACTGCATGCAGAGCAATTCCGTGAGCCACATGAAACATGTAAGGAGCCTCGACTTGCTTGATGGAGTTCAAGACAGTCTGCAAGAAAACTGTCACAAGTAGAGTGGGACCCTGAGGTCACACCAGCATCGCGAAGTAGCTCCATGTACCCCAAATTAACTCGAGATGACGCGCGATTCCCCTGCCTTGACTGCTCAGTCAACCCGCCTTCCACATCAAAAACGACAGTGGCTTGACTTGCTTTAGGGAACTCCAGAGGTTCCCCTAGAAAAACGTGCCAGGCCTAGAGGAATACCAAGTTCATAGAGCCACTCGCAGAATGCTCCGTACACCAAAAATTGCCTGGAGATGATGGCTGATTGCCTGGCTTAGACTCAAGAAGGATGCCTACTTTCCACAAGCCCCTCAAGAGAAGGCTTCTCTCAGCAGTAGGTGTGAGGGAGGGACCCTGTGTTTGCTGCCTCAAGTGAAATGGACAGCGAGAAGCCCTGACTCGAAAGCAGGTCGGGTTTCCTTACAGTGACCTGAATACAGGCTCCTCTATCATCTCACATGGTGAAGGGATGTCTGAGTCCACTGTGAATTCCCTAGAAAAAGGCCAAGTTCCCCGACTCCTTTCGAAGGAATGCCTCACATGCCTTTGAGAACTCGAGCGGAATGCAGAGTTCACTACTTCAAAAGGTGACGATGCCTGATTCCCCTTGAACATTGACAGGAATCCCCATATCTCTGGGCTACTGGAAAGGGACCCTGGGTCTCCCGCCTCACCTTGAGAAGAGTCCCTTTGGCCCTGCCAAGCCTCGAAGAGATTTCTGAGGTATCCGTCGTAACTCGACAGGAGTCCTGATGTCGCTGGACAAACACGAGTTTTGAAGGGCCACCCCCATCGTAACTCGAGAATATACCGCAAGTACCCACCGCAACTCGAGAAAAACCATGAGACTTCCCCCTCAAAGCGAGATGAGGCACGATTCCCCTGCACTGCATGCAGAGCAATCCCGTGATCCCCATGAAACATGAAAGGAGACTCGACTTGCTTGATGGATCTTGAGACAATCCGCAAGAACACTGTCACAAGCAGTGAGGGACCCTGAGGTCACACCAGCATCACGAAAGAGCTCCATGTACCCCAAAACAACTCGAGATGAGGCCCGATTCCCTTGACTTGACTCCTGAGCCATAACCCGATCCCCCGCAAACACGACCAGTGGCTTTACTTTCTTTAGGCAACTCTAGGGGTTCCCCGAGAACAACCTGCCAAGCCTAGAGGAATACCAAGTTCAGCAGAGCAACTCGAGGAATGCTCCGTGGACCACAAATTGCCTGGAGATGAGAGCTGATTGCCTGGCTTAGACTCAAGACGTATGCCAATATTCCACAAGCCCCACAATGGTAGGCTTATCTCATCAGTAGGTGTGAGAGTGGAACCATGAGATTCCTGCCTCAAGTGGAATATACACCGAGAAGCCCTAACTCGAAAGGAGGCCGGGTTTCCTTAGAGTGGCTTGAATACAGGCTCATTTTTCATCTCACAAGGTGAAGGGATGTCTGAATCCCCAGTGGAGTCCCTAGAGAAAGGCCTAAGTCCCCGACTCCTTTCGACGGAATGCCTCACATGACTTTGACACCTCGAGCGTCATGCAGAGTTCACTGCTTCAAAAGGTGACGATGCCTGACTCCTCTTGAACATTGAGAGGAATCCCAATATTCCTTTGGCTACTGGAAAGGTACACTGGGTTTAAAGGCTCACCTCGAGAAGCGTCCCTTTGACACTGCCAAGCCTCGAAGAGATTCCTGAGGTGTCCATCGTAACTCGAAAGGAGTCCTGACGTCGCTGGACAAACACGAGATTTGAAAGGCCATCCCCGCCGTAACTCGAGAATATACCCCAGGTCCGCACCACAACTCGAGAAAAACCATGAGGCTTCCCCCTCACAGGGAGATGAGGCACGATTCCCCTGCAATGCATGCAGAGCAATCCCGTGATTCCCATGAAACATGTAAGGAGACTCGACTTGCTTGATGGATCTCGAGACAATCCGCAAGAACACTATCACAAGCACAGAGGGACACTGAGGTCACACCAGCATCGCCAAGGAGCAGCATGTACCCCAAATCAACTTGACATGAGGCCCGATTCCCCTGCCTTGACTCCAGAGCCATTCCCCGTTCCCCATCAAACACGACCGTAGCTTGACTTCATATAGGTAACTCCAGAGGTTCCCCGAGAAAAACGTGCAAACTCTATAGTAATACCAAGTTCATAGAGGCACTAGAGGAATGCTCCGTGGACCCCAAATTGCCTGGAGATGAGAACTGATTGCCTGGCTTAGATTCAAGAAGGATGCCTACTTTTCACAAGCCCCTCAAGAGAAGGCTTCTCTCAGCAAAAGGTGTGAGGGTGGGACCCTGAGTTTGCTGCCTCAAGTGGAAAATACACCGAGAAGCCCTTATTTGGATGGAGGCTGGGTTTCCTTACAGTGAATTGAATACAGGCTCCTCTATCATCTCACAAGGAGAAGGGATGTCTGAATCCCCTGTGGAGTCCCTAAAGAAAGCCCTTGGGCCCCGACTCCTTTCGACGTAATGCCTCACATTCCTTTGACACCTCGAGCGTCACGCAGAGTTCACTGCTTCAAAAGGTGACGATGCCTGACTCCTCTTGAACATTGACAGGAATCCCAATATCACTGAGCTAATGGAAAAGGACCATGGGTCTCCCGCCTCACCTCGAGAAGCATCCCTTTGGCCCTGCCAAGCCTCGAAGATATTCCTGAGGTGTCCCTCGTAACTCGACAGGAGTCCTGACATCCTGGATAAACAAGAGTTTTGAAGGGCCTTCCCCGCCGTAACTCGAGAATATAACCCAGGTCCCTGCCTCAACTCGAGAAAAATCATGAGACTTCCCCCTCAAAGCGAAATGAGCCCCAATTCCACTGCACTGCATGCAGAGCAATTCCGTGAGCCCCATGAAACATGTAAGGAGCCTCGACTTGCTTGATGGAGTTCAAGACAGTCTGCAAGAAAACTGTCACAAGTAGAGAGGGACCCTGAGGTCACACCAGCATCGCGAAGTAGCTCCATGTACCCCAAATTAACTCGAGATGACGCGCGATTCCCCTGCCTTGACTGCACAGCCATCCCGCCTTCCACATCAAAACGACAGTGGCTTGACTTGCTTTAGGGAACTCCCAGAGGTTCCCCTAGAGAAAACGTGCCAAGCCTAGAGGAATACCAAGTTCATAGAGCCACTCGAGGAATGCTCCGTGGACCCACAAATTGCCTGGAGATGAGAGCTGATTGCCTGGCTTAGACTCAAGAAGGATGCCTACTTTCCACAAGCCCCTCAAGAGAAGGCTTCTCTCAGCAGTAGGTGTGAGGGAGGGACCCTGTGTTTGCTGCCTCAAGTGAAATATACAGCGAGAAGCCCTGACTCGAAAGGAGGCCGGGTTTCCTTACAGTGACTTGAATACAGGCTCCTCTATCATCTCACATGGTGAAGGGATGTCTGAGTCCCCTGTGAATTCCCTAGAAAAAGGCCAAGTTCCCCGACTCCTTTCGATGGAATGCCTCACATGCCTTTGACAACTCGAGCGGAATGCAGAGTTCACTACTTCAAAAGGTGACGATGCCTGACTCCTCTTGAACATTGACAGGAATCCCCATATCTCTGGGCTACTGGAAAGGGACCCTGGGTCTCCCGCCTCACCTTGAGAAGAGTCCCTTTGGCCCTGCCAAGCCTCGAAGAGATTTCTGAGGTATCCGTCGTAACTCGACAGGAGTCCTGACGTCGCTGGACAAACACGAGTTTTGAAGGGCCATCCCCCATCGTAACTCGAGAATATACCGCAAGTCCCACCGCAACTCGAGAAAAACCATGAGACTTCCCCCTCAAAGCGAGATGAGGCACGATTCCCCTGCACTGCATGCAGAGCAATCCCGTGATCCCCATGAAACATGAAAGGAGACTCGACTTGCTTGATGGATCTTGAGACAATCCGCAAGAACACTGTCACAAGCAGTGAGGGACCCTGAGGTCACACCAGCATCACGAAGGAGCTCCATGTACCCCAAAACAACTCGAGATGAGGCCCGATTCCCTTGACTTGACTCCTGAGCCATACCCCGATCCCCATCAAACACGACCAGTGGCTTGACTTTCTTTAGGCAACTCTAGAGGTTCCCCGAGAACAACCTGCCAAGCCTAGAGGAATACCAAGTTCAGCAGAGCAACTCGAGGAATGCTCCGTGGACCACAAATTGCCTGGAGTTGAGAGCTGATTGCCTGGCTTAGACTCAAGACGTATGCCAACTTCCACAAGCCCCACAAGGGGGCTTCTCTCATCAGTAGGTGTGAGGGTGGAACCCTGAGATTCCTGCCTCAAGTGGAATATACACCGAGAAGCCCTAACTCGAAAGGAGGCCGGGTTTCCTTACAGTGGCTTGAATACAGGCTCATTTTTCATCTCACAAGGTGAAGGGATGTCTGAATCCCCAGTGGAGTCCCTAGAGAAAGGCCTAAGTCCACGACTCCTTTCGACGGAATGCCTCACATGACTTTGACACCTCGAGCGTCATGCAGAGTTCACTGCTTCAAAAGGTGACGATGCCTGACTCCTCTTGAACATTGAGAGGAATCCCAATATTCCTTTGGCTACTGGAAAGGTACACTGGGTCTCCAGGCTCACCTCGAGAAGCGTCCCTTTGACACTGCCAAGCCTCGAAGAGATTCCTGAGGTGTCCGTCGTAACTCGAAAGGAGTCCTGACGTCGCTGGACAAACACGAGATTTGAAAGGCCATCCCCGCCGTAACTCGAGAATATACCCAGGTCCCCACCACAACTCGAGAAAAACCATGAGGCTTCCCCCTCAAAGCGAGATGAGGCACGATTCCCCTGCAATGCATGCAGAGCAATCCCGTGATCCCCATGAAACATGTAAGGAGACTCGACTTGCTTGATGGATCTCGAGACAATCCGCAAGAACACTGTCACAAGCACAGAGGGACCCTGAGGTCACACCAGCATCGCGAAGGAGCTCCATGTACCCCAAATCAACTCGACATGAGGCCCGATTCCCCTGCCTTGACTCCAGAGCCATCCCCCGTTCCCCATCAAACACGACAGTGGCTTGACTTCATATAGGTAACTCCAGAGGTTCCCCGAGAAAAACGTGCCAAGTCTAGAGGAATACCAAGTTCATAGAGGCACTCGAGGAATGCTCCGTGGACCCAAATTGCCTGGAGATGAGAGCTGATTGCCTGGCTTAGACTCAAGAAGGATGCCTACTTTCCACAAGCCCCTCAAGAGAAGGCTTCTCTCTCAGCAAAAGGTGTGAGGGTGGGACCCTGAGTTTGCTGCCTCAAGTGGAAATACACCGAGAAGCCCTGATTCGAAAGAGGCTGGGTTTCCTTACAGTGAATTGAATACAGGCTCCTCTATCATCTCACAAGGTGAAGGGATGTCTGAATCCCCTGTGGAGTCCCTAAAGAAAGCCCTAGGTCCCCGACTCCTTTCGACGTAATGCCTCACATGCCTTTGACACCTCGAGCGGCACGCAGAGTTCACTGCTTCAAAAGGTGACGATGCCTGACTCCTCTTGAACATTGACAGGAATCCCATATCCCTGAGCTACTGGAAAAGGGACCATGGGTCTCCCGCCTCACCTCGAGAAGCATCCCTTTGGCCCTGCCAAGCCTCGAAGATATTCCTGAGGTGTCCCTCGTAACTCGACAGGAGTCCTGACGTCCTGGATAAACAAGAGTTTTGAAGGGCCATCCCCGCCGTAACTCGAGAATATAACCCAGGTCCCCGCCTCAACTCGAGAAAAAAAATGAGACTTCCCCCTCAAAGCGAAATGAGCCCGATTCCCCTGCACTGCATGCAGAGCAATTCCGTGAGCCCCATGAAACATGTAAGGAGCCTCGACTTGCTTGATGGATCTCAAGACAGTCCGCAAGAAAACTGTCACAAGTAGAGAGGGACCCTGAGGTCACACCAGCATCGCGAAGGAGCTCCATGTACCCCAAATTAACTCGAGATGAGCCCGATTCCCCTGCCTTGACTCACAGCCATCCCGCCTTCCCATCAAAACACGACCAGTGGCTTGACTTCCTTTAGGGAACACCAGAGGTTTCCCTAGAGAAAAACGTGCCAAGCCTAGAGGAATACCAAGTTCATAGAGCAACTCGAGGAATGCTCCGTGGACCCCAAATTGCCTGGAGATGAGAGCTGATTGCCTGGCTTAGACTCAAGAAGGATGCCTACTTTCCACAAGCCCCTCAAGAGGAGGCTTCTCTCAGCAGTAGGTGTGAGGGAGGGACCCTGTGTTTGCTGCCTCAAGTGGAATATACACCGAGAAGCCCTGACTCGAAAGGAGGCCGGGTTTCCTTACAGTGGCTTGAATACAGGCTCCTCTTTCATCTCACAAGGTGAAGGGATGTCTGAATCCCCTGTGGAGTCCCTAGAGAAAGGCCTAGTCCCCGACTCCTTTCGACGGAATGCCTCACATGACTTTGACACTCGAGCGGCACGCAGAGTTCACTGCTTCAAAAGGTGACGATGCCTGACTCCTCTTGAACATTGACAGGAATCCCAATATCCTGTGCTACTGGAAAGGGACCCTGGGTCTCCCGCCTCACCTCGAGAAGCGTCCCTTTGGCCCTGCCAAGCCTCGAAGAGATTCTGAGGTGTCCCCTCGTAACTCGACAGGAGTCCTGACGTCGCTGGACAAACACGAGTTTTGAAGGGCCATCCCCGCCGTAACTCGAGAATATACCCAGGTCCCCACCGCAACTCGAGAAAAACCATGAGACTTCCCCCTCAAAGCGAGATGAGGCACGATTCCCCTGCACTGCATGCAGAGCAATCCCGTGATCCCCATGAAACATGTAAGGAGCCTCGACTTGCTTGATGGATCTCGAGACAATCCGCAAGAACACTGTCACAAGTAGAGAGGGACCCTGAGGTCACACCAGCATCACGAAGGAGCTCCATGTACCCCAAATCAACTCGAGATGAGGCCCGATTCCCCTGCCTTGACTCCAGAGCCATCCCCCCGTTCCCCATCAAACACGACCAGTGGCTTGACTTCCTTTAGGCAACTCTAGAGGTTCCCCGAGAACAACGTGCCAAGCCTAGAGGAATACCAAGTTCAGCAGAGCAACTCGAGGAATGCTCCGTGGACCACAAATTGCCTGGAGATGAGAGCTGATTGCCTGGCTTAGACTCAAGACGTATGCCAACTTTCCACAAGCCCCTCAAGGAAGGCTTCTCTCAGCAGTAGGTGTGAGGGTGGGACCCTGAGTTTGCTGCCTCAAGTGGAATATACACCGAGAAGCCCTGACTCGAAAGGAGGCCGGGTTTCCTTACAGTGGCTTGAATACAGGCTCATTTTCATCTCACAAGGTGAAGGGATGTCTGAATCCCCAGTGTGGAGTCCCTAGAGAAAGGCCTAGTCCCGACTCCTTTCGACGGAATGCCTCACATGACTTTGACACCTCGAGCGGCATGCAGAGTTCACTGCTTCAAAAGGTGACGATGCCTGACTCCTCTTGAACATTGACAGGAATCCCAATATTCCTTGTGGCTACTGGAAAGGGACACTGGGTCTCCCGGCTCACCTCGAGAAGCGTCCCTTTGACCCTGCCAAGCCTCGAAGAGATTCCTGAGGTGTCCGTCGTAACTCGACAGGAGTCCTGACGTCGCTGGACAAACACACGAGTTTGAAGGCCATCCCCGCCGTAACTCGAGAATATACCCAGGTCCGCACCACAACTCGAGAAAAACCATGAGACTTCCCCCTCAAAGCGAGATGATGAGGCACGATTCCCCTGCAATGCATGCAGAGCAATCCCGTGATCCCCATGAAACATGTAAGGAGACTCGACTTGCTTGATGGATCTTGAGACAATCCGCAAGAACACTGTCACAAGTACAGAGGGACCCTGAGGTCACACCAGCATCGCCAAGGAGCTCCATGTACCCCAAATCAACTCGAGATGAGGCCCGATTCCCCTGCCTTGACTCCAGAGCCATCCCCCGTTCCCCATCAAACACGACCAGTGGCTTGACTTCCTTTAGGCAACTCCAGAGGTTCCCCGAGAAAAACGTGCCAAGCCTAGAGGAATACCAAGTTCATAGAGCAACTCGAGGAATGCTCCGTGGACCCCAAATTGCCTGGAGATGAGAGCTGATTGCCTGGCTTAGACTCAAGAAGTATGCCTACTTTCCACAAGCCCCTCAAGAGAAGGCTTCTCTCAGCAGTAGGTGTGAGGGTGGGACCCTGAGTTTGCTGCCTCAAGTGGAATATACACCGAGAAGCCCTGACTCGAAAGGAGGCCGGGTTTCCTTACAGTGGATTGAATACAGGCTCCTCTTTCATCTCACAAGGTGAAGGGATGTCTGAATCCCCTGTGGAGTCCCTAGAGAAAGGCCTAAGTCCCCGACTCCTTTCGATGGAATGCCTCACATGACCTTTGACACCTCGAGCGGCATGCAGAGTTCACTGCTTCAAAAGGTGACGATGCCTGACTCCTCTTGAACATTGACAGGAATCCCAATATCCCTGTGCTACTGGAAAGGGACCCTGGGTCTCCCGGCTCACCTCGAGAAGCATCCCTTTGGCCCTGCCAAGCCTCGAAGAGATTCTGAGGTGTCCCTCGTAACTCGACAGGAGTCCTGACGTCGCTGGACAAACACGAGTTTTGAAGGGCCATCCCCATGCGTAACTCGAGAATATACCCAGGTCCCCACCGCAACTCGAGAAAAACCATGAGACTTCCCCTCTCAAAGCGAGATGAGGCACGATTCCCCTGCACTGCTGCAGAGCAATCCCGTGATCCCCATGAAACATGTAAGGAGACTCGACTTGCTTGATGGATCTTGAGACAATCCGCAAGAACACTGTCACAAGTAGAGAGGGACCCTGAGGTCACACCAGCATCACGAAGGAGCTCCATGTACCCCAAAACAACTCGAGATGAGGCCCGATTCCCCTGCTTGACTCCAGAGCCATCCCCGATCCCCCATCAAACACGACCAGTGGCTTGACTTCTTTAGGCAACTCTAGAGGTTTCCCCGAGAAAAAACGTGCCAAGCCTAGAGGAATACCAAGTTCAGCAGAGCAACTCGAGGAATGCTGCTCCGTGGACCGCAAATTGCCTGGAGATGAGAGCTGATTGCCTGGCTTAGACTCAAGACGTATGCCAACTTTCCACAAGCCCCACAAGGGAGGCTTCTCTCAGCAGTAGGTGTGAGGGGGAACCCTGAGATTGCTGCCTCAAGTGGAATATACACCGAGAAGCCCTGACTCGAAAGAGGCCGGGTTTCCTTACAGTGGCTTGAATACAGGCTCATCTTTCATCTCACAAGGTGAAGGGATGTCTGAATCCCCAGTGGAGTCCCTAGAGAAAGGCCTAAGTCCCCGACTCCTTTCGACGGAATGCCTCACATGACTTTGACACCTCGAGCGGCATGCAGAGTTCACTGCTTCAAAAGGTGACGATGCCTGACTCCTCTTGAACATTGACAGGAATCCCAATATCCTGTGGCTACTGGAAAGGGACACTGGGTCTCCCGCCTCACCTCGAGAAGCATCCCTTTGACCCTGCCAAGCCTCGAAGAGATTCCTGAGGTGTCCGTCGTAACTCGAAGGGAGTCCTGACGTCGCTGGACAAACACGAGTTTTGAAGGCCATCCCCGCCGTAACTCGAGAATATACCCCAGGTCCCACCGCAACTCGAGAAAAACCATGAGACTTCCCCCTCAAAGCGAGATGAGGCACGATTCCCCTGCAATGCATGCAGAGCAATCCCGTGATCCCCATGAAACATGTAAGGAGCCTCGACTTGCTTGATGGATCTCGAGACAATCCGCAAGAACACTGTCACAAGTACAGAGGGACCCTGAGGTCACACCAGCATCGCGAAGGAGCTCCATGTACCCCAAATCAACTCGAGATGAGGCCCGATTCCCCTGCCTTGACTCCAGAGCCATCCCCCGTTCCCATCAAACACGACCAGTGGCTTGACTTCCTTTAGGCAACTCCAGAGGTTCCCCGAGAAAAACGTGCCAAGCCTAGAGGAATACCAAGTTCAGCAGAGCAACTCGAGGAATGCTCCGTGGACCCAAATTGCCTGGAGATGAGAGCTGATTGCCTGGCTTAGACTCAAGAAGTATGCCAACTTTCCACAAGCCCCTCAAGAGAAGGCTTCTCTCAGCAGTAGGTGTGAGGGAGGGACCCTGAGTTTGCTGCCTCAAGTGGAATATACACCGAGAAGCCCTGACTCGAAAGGAGGCCGGGTTTCCTTACAGTGGCTTGAATACAGGCTCCTCTTTCATCTCACAAGGTGAAGGGATGTCTGAATCCCCTGTGGAGTCCCTAGAGAAAGCCTAGGTCCCCGACTCCTTTCGACGGAATGCCTCACATGACTTTGACACCTCGAGCGGCACGCAGAGTTCACTGCTTCAAAAGGTGATGATGCCTGACTCCTCTTGAACATTGACAGGAATCCCAATATCCCTGTGCTACTGGAAAGGGACCATGGGTCTCCCGCCTCACCTCGAGAAGCGTCCCTTTGCCCTGCCAAGCCTCGAAGAGATTCCTGAGGTGTCCCTCGTAACTCGAAAGGAGTCCTGACGTCGCTGGACAAACACGAGTGTTTGAAGGGCCATCCCCCGCCGTAACTCGAGAATATAACCCAGGTCCCACCCGCAACTCGAGAAAAACCATGAGACTTCCCCCTCAAAGCGAAATGAGGCCCGATTTCCCCTGCAATGCATGCAGAGCAATCCCGTGATCCCCATGAAACATGTAAGGAGCCTCGACTTGCTTGATGGATCTCGAGACAATCCGCAAGAACACTGTCACAAGTAGAGAGGGACCCTGAGGTCACACCAGCATCGCGAAGGAGCTCCATGTACCCCAAATCAACTCGAGATGAGCCCATTCCCCTGCCTTGACTGCAGAGCCATCCCCCTTCCACATCAAACACACGACAGTGGCTTGACTTCCTTTAGGCAACTCACCAGAGGTTCCCCGAGAAAAACGTGCCAAGCCTAGAGGAATACCAAGTTCATAGCAGAGCCACTCGAGGAATGCTCCGTGGACCGCAAATTGCCTGGAGATGAGAGCTGATTGCCTGGCTTAGACTCAAGAAGTATGCCTACTTTCCACAAGCCCCTCAAGAGAAGGCTTCTCTCAGCAGTAGGTGTGAGGGAGGGACCCTGAGTTTGCTGCCTCAAGTGGAATATACACCGAGAAGCCCTGACTCGAAAGGAGGCCGGTTTCCTTACAGTGGCTTGAATACAGGCTCCTCTTTCTTTCATCTCACAAGGTGAAGGGATGTCTGAATCCCCTGTGGAGTCCCTAGAGAAAGGCCTAGGTCCCCGACTCCTTTCGATGGAATGCCTCACATGACTTTGACACCTCGAGCGGCACGCAGAGTTCACTGCTTCAAAAGGTGACGATGCCTGACTCCTCTTGAACATTGACAGGAATCCCAATATCCCTGTGCTACTGGAAAGGGACCCTGGGTCTCCCGGCTCACCTCGAGAAGCGTCCCTTTGGCCCTGCCAAGCCTCGAAGAGATTCCTGAGGTGTCCGTCGTAACTCGACAGGAGTCCTGACGTCGCTGGACAAACACGAGTTTGAAGGGCCATCCCCATCGTAACTCGAGAATATACCCAGGTCCCCACCGCAACTCGAGAAAAACCATGAGACTTCCCCCTCAAAGCGAGATGAGGCACGATTCCCCTGCACTGCATGCAGAGCAATCCCGTGATCCCCATGAAACATGTAAGGAGACTCGACTTGCTTGATGGATCTTGAGACAATCCGCAAGAACACTGTCACAAGTACAGAGTGACCCTGAGGTCACACCAGCATCGCCAAGGAGCTCCATGTACCCCAAATCAACTGGAGATGAAGCCCGATTCCCCTGCCTTGAATGCAGAGCCATCCCATTCCACATCAAACACGAAAGTGGCTTGACTTCCTTTAGGCAACTCCAGAGGTTCCCCGAGAAAAACGTGCCAAGCCTAGAGGAATACCAAGTTCAGCAGAGCCTCTCGAGGAATGCTCCGTGGACCACAAATTGCCTGGAGATGAGAGCTGATTGCCTGGCTTAGACTCAAGAAAGATGCCTACTTTCCACAAGCCCCTCAAGAGAAGGCTTCTCTCAGCAGTAGGTGTGAGGGAGGGGACCCTGAGTTTGCTGCCTCAAGTGGAATATACACCGAGAAGCCCTGACTCGAAAGGAGGCTTGGGTTTCCTTGCAGTGGATTGAATACAGGCTCCTCTTTCATCTCACAAAGTGAAGGGATGTCTGAATCCCCTGTGGAGTCCCTAGAGAAAGGCCTAGGTCCCCGACTCCTTTCGATGGAATGCCTCACATGACTTTGACACCTCGAGCGGCACGCAGAGTTCACTGCTTCAAAAGTGACGATGCCTGACTCCTCTTGAACATTGACAGGAATCCCAATATCCCTGTGGCTACTGGAAAGGGACCCTGGGTCTCCCGCCTCACATCGAGAAGCATCCCTTTGGCCCTGCCAAGCCTCGAAGAGATTCATGAGGTGTCCCTCATAACTCGACAGGAGTCCTGACGTCGCTGGACAAACACGAGTTTTGAAGGGCCATCCCCACCGTAACTCGAGAATATACCCCAGGTCCCCACCGCAACTCGAGAAAAACCATGAGACTTCCCCCTCAAAGCGAGATGAGGCACGATTCCCCTGCACTGCATGCAGAGCAATCCCGTGATCCCCATGAAACATGTAAGGAGCCTCGACTTGCTTGATGGATCTCAGACAATCCGCAAGAACACTGTCACAAGTAGAGAGGGACCTGAGGTCACACCAGCATCGCGAAGGAGCTCCATGTACCCCAAAAAACTCGAGATGAGGCCCAATTCCCTTGACTTGACTCCAGAGCCATACCCGATCCCCATCAAACACGACCAGTGGCTTGACTTTCTTTAGGCAACTCCAAGAGGTTCCCCGAGAAAACGTGCCAAGCCTAGAGGAATACCAAGTTCAGCAGCAGAGCAACTCGAGGAATGCTCTGTGACCCCAAATTGCTGGAGATGAGAGCTGATTGCCTGGCTTAGACTCAAGACGTATGCCAACTTTTCACAAGCCCCACAAGGGGAGGCTTCTCTCATCAGTAGGTGTGAGGGGGAACCCTGAGTTTTCTGCTCAAGTGGAATATACACCGAGAAGCCCTGACTCGAAAGGAGGCCGGGTTTCCTTGCAGTGGATTGAATACAGGCTCATCTTTCATCTCACAAGGTGAAGGGATGTCTGAATCCCCGTGGAGTCCCTAGAGAAAGGCCTAGGTCCCCGACTCCTTTCGATGGAATGCCTCACATGATTTTGACACCTCGAGCGGCATGCAGAGTTCACTGCTTCAAAAGGTGACGATGCCTGACTCCTCTTGAACATTGACAGGAATCCCAATATCCCTGTGCTACTGGAAAGGGACACTGGGTCTCCCAGGCTCACATCGAGAAGCATCCCTTTGACCCTGCCAAGCCTCGAAGAGATTCATGAGGTGTCCCTCATAACTCGACAGGAGTCCATGACTTCGCTGGACAAACACGAGTGTTTGAAGGGCCATCCCCATCCGTAACTCGAGATATATACCCAGGTCCCCACCGCAACTTCGAGAAAAACCATGAGACTTCCCCCTCAAAGCGAGATGAGGCACGATTCCCCTGCAATGCATGCAGAGCAATCCCGTGATCCCCATGAAACATGTAAGGAGCCTCGACTTGCTTGATGGATCTCTCAGACAATCCGCAAGAACACTGTCACAAGTAGAGAGGGACCCTGAGGTCACACCAGCATCACGAAGGAGCTCCATGTACACCAAATCAACTCGAGATGAGGCCCATTCCCTGACTTGACTCCTGAGCCATCCCCCCGTTCCCCAGCAAACACGACCAGTGGCTTGACTTCCTTTAGGCAACTCTAGAGGTTCCCCGAGAACAACCTGCCAAGCCTAGAGGAATACCAAGTTCAGCAGAGCAACTCGAGGAATGCTCCGTGGACCGCAAATTGCCTGGAGTTGAGAGCTGATTGCCTGGCTTAGACTCAAGACGTATGCCAACATTCCACAAGCCCCACAATGGTAGGCTTCTCTCATCAGTAGGTGTGAGGGTGGAACCCTGAGATTTCTGCCTCAAGTGGAATATACACCGAGAAGCCCTAACTCGAAAGGAGGCCGGGTTTCCTTACAGTGGCTTGAATACAGGCTCATTTTCCATCTCACAAGGTGAAGGGATGTCTGAATCCCCAGTGGAGTCCCTAGAGAAAGGCCTAAGTCCACGACTCCTTTCGACGGAATGCCTCACATGACTTTGACACCTCGAGCGGCATGCAGAGTTCACTGCTTCAAAAGGTGACGATGCCTGACTCCTCTTGAACATTGAGAGGAATCCCAATATTCCTTTGGCTACTGGAAAGGTACACTGGGTCTCCAGGCTCACCTCGAGAAGCGTCCCTTTGACCCTGCCAAGCCTCGAAGAGATTCCTGAGGTTGTCCCTCGTAACTCGAAAGGAGTCCTGACGTCGCTGGACAAACACGAGGTTTGAAAGGCCATCCCCGCCGTAACTCGAGAATATACCCCAGGTCCCACCACAACTCGAGAAAAACCATGAGGCTTTCCCCTCAAAGCGAGATGAGGCACGATTCCCCTGCAATGCATGCAGAGCAATCCCGTGATCCCCATGAAACATGTAAGGAGACTCGACTTACTTGATGGATCTTGAGACAATCCGCAAGAACACTGTCACAAGTACAGAGGGACCCTGAGGTCACACCAGGCATCGCCAAGGAGCCATGTACCCCAAATCAACTGGAGATGAGGCCCAATTCCCCTGCCTTGACTGCAGAGCCATCCCCCATTCCCCATCAAACACGACAGTGGCTTGACTTCCTTTAGGCAACTTCAGAGGTTCCCCGAGAAAAACGTGCACAAGCCTAGAGGAATACCAAGTTCATAGTTCCTCTCGAGGAATGCTCCGTGGACCACAAATTGCCTGGAGATGAGAGCTGATTGCCTGGCTTAGACTCAAGAAAGATGCCTACTTTCCACAAGCCCCTCAAGAGAAGGCTTCTCTCAGCAGTAGGTGTGAGGGAGGGACCCTGAGTTTGCTGCCTCAAGTGGAATATACACCGAGAAGCCCTGACTCGAAAGGAGGCTAGGTTTCCTTACAGTGACTTGAATACAGGCTAGTCTATCATTCACAAAATGTGAAGGATGTCTGAATCCCCTGTGGAGTCCCTAGAAAAAGGTCTAGGTCCCCGACTCCTTTCGACGGAATGCCTCACATGTTTTGACACCTCGAGCGGGAACGCAGAGTTCACTACTTCAAAAGGTGACGATGCCTGACTCCTCTTGAACATTGACAGGAATCCCCATATCTCTGAGCTACTGGAAAGGGACCCTGGGTCTCCTGTCTCACCTCGAGAAGCGTCCCTTTGGCCCTGCCAAGCCTCGAAGAGATTTCTGAGGTATCCGTCGTAACTCGACAGGAGTCCTGACGTCGCTGGACAAACACGAGTTTTGAAGGGCCATCCCCATCGTAACTCGAGAATATACCCCAAGTCCCCACCGCAACTCGAGAAAAACCATGACTTCCCCCTCAAAGCGAGATGAGGCACGATTCCCCTGCACTGCATGCAGAGCAATCCCGTGATCCCATGAAACATGAAAGGAGACTCGACTTGCTTGATGGATCTTGAGACAATCCGCAAGAACACTGTCACAAGAAGTGAGGGACCCTGAGGTCACACCAGCATCATGAAGGAGCTCGTGTACCCCAAAATAACTCTAGAGATGAGCCCGATTCCCCTGACTTGACTCAGAGCCATCCCGATCCCCAGTAAACACGACCAGTGGCTTGACTTTCTTTAGGCAACTCTAGAGGTTCCCCGAGAAAAACGTGCCAAGCCTAGAGGAATACCAAGTTCAGCAGAGCAACTCGAGGAATGCTCTGTGGACTGCAAACTGCCTGGAGTTGAGAGCTGATTGCCTGGCTTAGACTCAAGACGTATGCCAACATTCCACAAGCCCCACAAGAGGAGGCTTCTCTCATCAGTAGGTGTGAGGGTGGGACCCTGAGTTTGCTGCCTCAAGTGGAATATACACCGAGAAGCCCTGACTCGAAAGGAGGCCGGGTTTCCTTGCAGTGGATTGAATACAGGCTCATCTTTCATCTCACAAGATGAAGGGATGTCTGAATCCCCAGTGGAGTCCCTAGAGAAAGGCCTAGGTCCCCGACTCCTTTCGATGGAATGCCTCACATGATTTTGACACCTCGAGCGGCATGCAGAGTTCACTGCTGCAAAATGTGACGATGCCTGACTCCTCTTGAACATTGAGAGGAATCCCAATATCCCTGTGACTACTGGAAAGGGACCCTGGGTCTCCAGGCTCACATCGAGAAGCATCCCTTTGACCCTGCCAAGCCTCGAAGAGATTCATGAGGTGTCCCTCATAACTCGATAGGAGTCATGACTTCGCTGGAGAAACACGAGTTTTGAAGGGCCATCCCTGCCGTAATTCGAGGATATACCCAGGTCCCCACCGCAACTCAGAAAAATCATGAGACTTCCCTCTCAAAGCGAGATGAGGCACGATTCCCCTGCAATGCTGCATGCAGAGCAATCCCGTGATCCCCATGAAACATGTAAGGAGCCTCGACTTGCTTGATGGATGTCCAGACAATCCGCAAGAACACTGTCACAAGTAGAGAGGGAGCCTGGGGTCACACCAGCATCGCGAAGGAGCTCCATGTACCCCAAATCAACTCGAGATGAGGCCCGATTCCCCGCCTTGACTCCAGAGCCATCCCCGTTCCTCATCAAACACGACCAGCGGTTTGACTTCCTTTAGGCAACCCCAAAGTTTCCCAGAGAAAAACGTGCCAAGCCTAGAGGAATACCAAGTTCAGCAGCAACTCTTGAGGAATGCTCTGTCGACCCAAATTGACTGGAGATGAGAGCTGATTGCCTGCTTTGATTCAAGATGTATGCCAACTTTTCATACGACCCAAGAAAGGCTGCTCTCAGCAGAAGATGTGTGGGAGGGATCCTGAGTTTGCTGCCTCAAGTGGAATATACACCGAGAAGCCCTGACTCGAATGGAGGCAGGGTTTCCTTTCAGAGGCTTGAATACAGGCTCGTCTTTCATCTCAAAGTGAAGGGATGTCTGAATCCCCGGTGGAGTCCCTAGAGAAAGCCCTAGGTCCCCGACTCCTTTCGACGAAATGCCTCACATGCCTTTGACACCTCGAGCGGCCCCCACAGTTCAATGCTTCTAAAGGTGATGATGACTCACTCCTCTTGAACATTGACAGGAATCCCAATATCACTGTCGCTACTGGAAGGGACCTGGGCCTCCCACCTCACTTCGAGAAGTGGCCCTTTGCCCCTGCCAAGCCTCAAAGAGAGTCCTGAAGTTTCCCTCGTAACTAAAGAGGAGTCCAGACGTCGCTGGACAAACACGAGTGTTTTAAGGGCCATCCCCACCGTAACTCGAGTAATATAAACAGGTCCCAGCCGCAATTCGAGAAAAACCATGAGACTTCCCCCTCTCAAAGCGAGATGAGGCCCGATTCCCTGCAATGCATGCAGAGCAATCCCGTTGATCTCCATGAAACATATAAGGAGCCTCGACTTCCTTGATGGATCTCGAGACAATCCCCAAGAACAATTTCACAAGTCGAGAGAGGGACCCTGAAGTCACACAAGCATCACGAAGTAGTTCCATGTACACCAAATCAACTCGAGATGAGGCCTGATTCCCTGCCTTGACTCCAGAGAGCCAAACCCCGTTCCCCAGCAAACATGACCAGTGGCTTGTCTTCCTTTAAACAACTCTAGAGGTTCCCCGAGAACGACCTGCAAAGCCTAGAGGAATACCAAGTTCAGCAGAGCAACTCGAGGAATGCTCCGTGGACCGCAAATTGCCTGGAGTTGAGAGCTGATTGCCTGGCTTAGACTCAAGACGTATGCCAACATTCCACAAGCCCCACAATGGTAGGCTTCTCTCATCAGTAGGTGTGAGGGTGGAACCCTGAGATTTCTGCCTCAAGTGGAATATACACCGAGAAGCCCTAACTCGAAAGGAGGCCGGGTTTCCTTACAGTGGCTTGAATACAGGCTCATTTTCATCTCACAAGGTGAAGGGATATGAATCCCCAGTGGAGTCCCTAGAGAAAGGCCTAAGTCCCGACTCCTTTCGACGGAATGCCTCACATGACTTTGACACCTCGAGCATCATGCAGAGTTCACTGCTTCAAAAGGTGACAATGCCTGACTCCTCTTGAACATTGAGAGGAATCCCAATATTCCTTTGGCTACTGGAAAGGTACACTGGGTCTCCAGGCTCACCTCGAGAAGCGTCCCTTTGACCCTGCCAAGCCTCGAAGAGATTCCTGAGGTGTCCATCGTAACTCGAAAGGTGTCCTGACGTCGCTGGACAAACACGAGGTTTGAAAGGCTATCCCCGCGGTAACTCGAGAATATACCCCAGGTGCGCACCACAACTCGAGAAAAACCATGAGGCTTTCCCGTCAAAGCGTGATGAGGCACGAGTCCCCTGCAATGCATGCAGAGCAATCCCGTGATCCCCATGAAACATGTAAGGAGACTCGACTTACTTGACGGATCTTGAGACAATCCGCAAGAACACTGTCACAAGTACAGAGTGACCCTGAGGTCACACCAGCATCGCCAAGGAGCTCCATATACCCCAAATCAACTGGAGATGAAGCCCAATTCCCCTGCCTTGAATGCAGAGCCATCCCGCATTCCACATCAAACACGAAAGTGGCTTGACTTCCTTTAGGCAACTTCAGAGGTTCCCCGAGAAAAACGTGACAAGCCTAGAGGAATACCAAGTTCATAGTTCCTCTCGAGGAATGCTTCGTGGACCACAAATTGCCTGGAGATGAGAGCTGACTGCCTGGCTTAGACTCAAGAAAGATGCCTACTTTCCACAAGCCCCTCAAGAGAAGACTTCTCTCAGCAGTAGGTGTGAGGGAGGGACCCTAAGTTTGCTGCCTCAAGTGGAATATACACCGAGAAGCCCTGACTCGAAAGGAGGCTAGGTTTCCTTACAGTGACTTGAATACAGGCTAGTCTATCATTCCAAAATGTGAAAGGATGTCTGAGTCCCCTGTGGAGTCCATAGAAAAAGGTCTAGGTCCCCGACTCCTTTCGATGGAATGCCTCACATGTTTTGACACCTCGAGCGGGAACGCAGAGTTCACTACTTCAACAGGTGACGATGCCTGACTCCTCTTGAACATTGACAGGAATCCCCATATCTCTGAGCTACTGGAAAGGGACCCTGGGTATCCTGTCTCACCTTGAGAAGAGTCCCGTTGGCCCTGCCAAGCCTCGAAGAGATTTCTGAGATATCCGTCGTAACTCGACAGGAGTCCTGACGTCGCTGGACAAACACGAGTTTTGAAGGGCCATCCCCATCGTAACTCGAGAATATACCGCAAGTCCCCACCGCAACTCGAGAAAAACCATGAGACTTCCCCCTCAAAGCGAGATGAGGCACGATTCCCCTGTACTGCATGCAGAGCAATCCCGTGATCCCCATGAAACATGAAAGGAGACTCGACTTGCTTGATGGATCTTGAGACAATCCGCAAGAACACTGTCACAAGAAGTGAGGGACCCTGAGGTTACACCAGCATCATGAAGGAGCTCGATGTACCCCAAAATAACTCTAGATGAGGCCCGATTACCTTGACTTGACTCCTGAGCCATAGCCCGATCCCCAGTAAACACGACCACCAGTGGCTTGACTTTCTTTAGGCAACTCTAGAGGTTCCCCGAGAAAAACCTGCCAAGCCTAGAGGAATACCAAGTTCAGCAGAGCAACTCGAGGAATGCTCTGTGGACTGCAAACTGCCTGGAGTTGAGAGCTGATTGCCTGGCTTAGACTCAAGACGTATGCCAACATTCCACAAGCCCCACAAGGGGAGGCTTCTCTCATCAGTAGGTGTGAGGGTGGAACCCTGAGTTTTCTGACTCAAGTGGAATATACACCGAGAAGCCCTGACTCGAAAGGAGGCCGGGTTTCCTTGCAGTGGATTGAATACAGGCTCATCTTTCATCTCACAAGGTGAAGGGATGTCTGAATCCCCAGTAGAGTCCCTAGAGAAAGGCCTAAGTCCCCGACTCCTTTCGATGGAATGCCTCACATGATTTTGACACCTCGAGCGGCATGCAGAGTTCACTGCTGCAAAATGTGACGATGCCTGACTCCTCTTGAACATTGAGAGGAATCCCAATATCCCTGTGACTACTGGAAGGGGACACTGGGTCTCCAGGCTCACATCGAGAAGCATCCCTTTGACCCTGCCAAGCCTCGAAGAGATTCATGAGGTGTCCGTCATAACTCGATAGGAGTCATGACTTCGCTGGAGAAACACGAGTTTTGAAGGGCCATCCCTGCCGTAATTCGAGGATATACCCCAGGTCCCCACCGCAACTTCAGTAAAATCATCAGGCTTCCCTCTCAAAGCGAGATGAGGCACGATTCCCCTGCAATGCCTGCAGAGCAATCCCGTGATCCCCATGAAACCTGTAAGGAGCCTCGACTTGCTTGATGGATGTCCAGACAGTTCGCAAGAACACTGTCACTAGTAGAGAGGGAGCCTGGGGTCACACCAGCATCGCGAAGGAGCTCCACGTACTCCAAATCAACTCAAGATGAGGCCCAATTCCCCGGCCTTGACTCCAGAGCCATCCCCGGTTCCTCATCAAACACGACCAGCGGTTTGACTTCCTTTAGGCAACCCCAAAGTTTCCCAGAGAACAACGTGCCAAGCCTAGAGGAATACCAAGTTCAGCACAGCAACTCGAGGAATGCTCTGTCGACCCCAAATTGACTGGAGATGAGAGCTGATTGCCTGCTTTGATTCAAGATGTATGGCAACTTTTCATACGACCCTCAAGGAAAGGCTGCTCTCAGCAGAAGATGTGTGGGAGGGATCCTGAGTATGCGGCCTCAAGTGGAATATACACCGAGAAGCCCTGACTCGAATGGAGGCAGGGTTTCCTTTCAGAGGCTTGAATACAGGCTCGTCTTTCATCTCACAAAGTGAAGGGATGTCTGAATCCCCGGTGGAGTCCCTAGAGAAAGCCCTAGGTCCCCGACTCCTTTCGACGGAATGACTCACATGCCTTTGACAACTCGAGCGGCCCCCACAGTTCTATGCTTCTAAAGGTGATGACGACTCACTCCTCTTGAACATTGACAGGAATCCCAATATCACTGTCGCTACTGGAAGGGACCCTGGGCCTCCCACCTCACTTCGAGAAGTGGCCCTTTGCCCCTGCCAAGCCTCAAAGAGAGTCCTGAAGTTTCCCTCGTAACTAAAGAGGAGTCCAGACGTCGCTGGACAAACACGAGTGTTTAAGGGCCATCCCCGCCGTAACTCGAGTATATAACACAGGTCCCAGCCGCAATTCGAGAAAAACCATGAGACTTCCCGCTCAAAGCGAGATGAGGCCCGATTCACCTGCAATGCATGCAGAGCAATCCCGTGATCTCCATGAAACATATAAGGAGCCTCGACTTCCTTGATGGATCTCGAGACAATCCCCAAGAACAATTTCACAAGTCGAGAGGGACCCTGAAGTCACACAAGCATCACGAAGTAGTTCCATGTACACCAAATCAACTCGAGATGAGGCCTGATTCTCCTGCCTTGACTCCAGAGGCATCCCCCGTTCCCCAGCACACATGACCAGTGGCTTGTCTTCCTTTAAACAACTCTAGAGGTTCCGAGAACGACCTGCAAAGCCTAGAGGAATACCAAGTTCAGCAGAGCAACTCGAGGAATGCTCCGTGGACCGCAAATTGCCTGGAGTTGAGAGCTGATTGCCTGGCTTAGACTCAAGACGTATGCCAACATTCCACAAGCCCCACAATGGTAGGCTTCTCTCATCAGTAGGTGTGAGGGTGAAACCCTGAGATTTCTGCCTCAAGTGGAATATACACCGAGAAGCCCTAACTCGAAAGGAGGCCGGGTTTCCTTACAGTGGCTTGAATACAGGCTCATTTTCCATCTCACAAGGTGAAGGGATATCTGAATCCCCAGTGGAGTCCCTAGAGAAAGGCCTAAGTCCACGACTCCTTTCGACGGAATGCCTCACATGACTTTGACACCTCGAGCATCATGCAGAGTTCACTGCTTCAAAAGGTGACAATGCCTGACTCCTCTTGAACATTGAGAGGAATCCCAATATTCCTTTGGCTACTGGAAAGGTACACTGGGTCTCCAGGCTCACCTCGAGAAGCGTCCCTTTGACCCTGCCAAGCCTCGAAGAGATTCCTGAGGTGTCCATCGTAACTCGAAAGGTGTCCTGACGTCGCTGGACAAACACGAGGTTTGAAAGGCTATCCCCGCGGTAACTCGAGAATATACCCCAGGTGCGCACCACAACTCGAGAAAAACCATGAGGCTTTCCCGTCAAAGCGTGATGAGGCACGAGTCCCCTGCAATGCATGCAGAGCAATCCCGTGATCCCCATGAAACATGTAAGGAGACTCGACTTACTTGACGGATCTTGAGACAATCCGCAAGAACACTGTCACAAGTACAGAGTGATCCTGAGGTCACACCAGCATCGCCAAGGAGCTCCATATACCCCAAATCAACTGGAGATGAAGCCCAATTCCCCTGCCTTGAATGCAGAGCCATCCCGCATTCCACATCAAACACGAAAGTGGCTTGACTTCCTTTAGGCAACTTCAGAGGTTCCCCGAGAAAAACGTGACAA
>JAJLRB010001307.1:0-18065 GCA_020976825.1 Odocoileus hemionus | reverse complement strand
CGTGGACCCAAATTGCCTGGAGATGAGAGCTGATTGCCTGGCTTAGACTCAAGACGTATGCCACTTTCCACAAGCCCCTCAAGTGAGGCTTCTCTCAGCAGTAGGTGTGAGGGAGGGACCCTGAGTTTGCTGCCTCAAGTGGAATATACACCGAGAAGCCCTGACTCGAAAGGAGGCCGGGTTTCCTTGCAGTGGCTTGAATACAGGTTCTCTATCATCTCACAAGGTGAAGGGATGTCTGAATCCCCTGTGGAGTCCCTAGAGAAAGCCCTAGTCCCGACTCCTTTCGACGGAATGCCTCACATGCTTTGACACCTCGAGGGCATGCAGAGTTCACTGCTTCAAAAGGTGACGATGCCTGACTCCTCTTGAACATTGACAGGAATCCCAATATCCCTGTGGCTACTGGAAAGGGACACTGGGTCTCCCGCCTCACCTCGAGAAGCGTCCCTTTGGCCCTGCCAAGCCTCGAAGAGATTCCTGAGGTGTCCGTCGTAACTCGACAGGAGTCCTGACGTCGCTGGACAAACACGAGTTTTGAAGGGCCATCCCCGCCGTAACTCGAGAATATACCCCAGGTCCCTGCACACCGCAACTCGAGAAAAAAAACCATGAGGCTTCCCCCTCAAAGCGAGATGAGGCACGATTCCCCTGCAATGCATGCAGAGCAATCCCGTGATCCCCATGAAACATGTAAGGAGACCTCGACTTGCTTGATGGATCTCGAGACAATCCGCAAGAACACTGTCACAAGTACAGAGGGACCCTGAGGTCACACCAGCATCGCGAAGGAGCAGCATGTACCCCAAATCAACTCGAGATGAGGCCCGATTCCCCTGCCTTGACTCCAGAGCCATCCCCCGTTCCCCATCAAACACGACAGTAGGCTTGACTTCATATAGGTAACTCCAGAGGTTCCCCGAGAAAAACGTGCCAAGTCTATAGGAAATACCAAGTTCATAGAGGCACTAGAGGAATGCTCCGTGGACCCCAAATTGCCTGGAGATGAGAACTGATTGCCTGGCTTAGATTCAAGAAGGATGCCTACTTTCCACAAGCCCCTAAAGAGAAGGCTTCTCTCAGCAAAAGGTGTGAGGGAGGGACCCTGAGTTTGCTGCCTCAAGTGGAATATACACCGAGAAGCCCTGATTCGGATGGAGGCTGGGTTTCCTTACAGTGAATTGAATACAGGCTCCTCTATCATCTCACAAGGAGAAGGGATGTCTGAATCCCCTGTGGAGTCCCTAAAGAAAGCCCTTGGTCCCCGACTCCTTTCGACGTAATGCCTCACATTCCTTTGACACCTCGAGCGTCACGCAGAGTTCACTGCTTCAAAAGGTGACGATGCCTGACTCCTCTTGAACATTGACAGGAATCCCCATATCCCTGAGCTAATGGAAAAGGACCATGGGTCTCCCGCCTCACCTCGAGAAGCATCCCTTTGGCCCTGCCAAGCCTCGAAGATATTCCTGAGGTGTCCCTCGTAACTCGACAGGAGTCCTGACATCCCTGGATAAACAAGAGTTTTGAAGGGCCTTCCCCGCCGTAACTCGAGAATATAACCCAGGTCCCTGCCTCAACTCGAGAAAAAACATGAGACTTCCCCCTCAAAGCGAAATGAGCCCCAATTCCCCTGCACTGCATGCAGAGCAATTCCGTGAGCCCCATGAAACATGTAAGGAGCCTCGACTTGCTTGATGGAGTCTCAAGACAGTCTGCAAGAAAACTGTCACAAGTAGAGTGGGACCCTGAGGTCACACCAGCATCGCGAAGTAGCTCCATGTACCCCAAATTAACTCGAGATGACGCGCGATTCCCCTGCCTTGACTGCACAGCCATCCCCGCCTTCCACATCAAAAACGACAGTGGCTTGACTTCCTTTAGGGAACACCAGAGGTTCCCCGAGAAAAACGTGCCAAGCCTAGAGGAATACCAAGTTCATAGAGCCACTCGAGGAATGCTCCGTGGACCCCAAATTGCCTGGAGATGAGAGCTGATTGCCTGGCTTAGACTCAAGAAGGATGCCTACTTTCCACAAGCCCCTCAAGAGAAGGCTTCTCTCAGCAGTAGGTGTGAGGGAGGGACCCTGTGTTTGCTGCCTCAAGTGGAATATACACCGAGAAGCCCTGACTCGAAAGGAGGCTGGGTTTCCTTACAGTGACTTGAATACAGGCTCCTCTATCATCTCACAAGGTGAAGGGATGTCTGAGTCCCCTGTGGAGTCCATAGAAAAAGGCCTAGTTCCCCGACTCCTTTCGATGGAATGCCTCACATGACTTTGACAACTCGAGCGGAACGCAGAGTTCACTACTTCAAAAGGTGACGATGCCTGACTCCTCTTGAACATTGACAGGAATCCCATATCTCTGGGCTACTGGAAAGGGACCCTGGGTCTCCCGCCTCACCTTGAGAAGAGTCCCTTTGGCCCTGCCAAGCCTCGAAGAGATTTCTGAGGTATCCGTCGTAACTCGACAGGAGTCCTGACGTCGCTGGACAAACACGAGTTTTGAAGGGCCATCCCCATCGTAACTCGAGAATATACCCAAGTCCCACCGCAACTCGAGAAAAACCATGAGACTTCCCCCTCAAAGCGAGATGAGGCACGATTCCCCTGCACTGCATGCAGAGCAATCCCGTGATCCCCATGAAACATGAAAGGAGACTCGACTTGCTTGATGGATCTTGAGACAATCCGCAAGAACACTGTCACAAGCAGTGAGGGACCCTGAGGTCACACCAGCATCACGAAGGAGCTCCATGTACCCCAAAAACAACTCGAGATGAGGCCCGATTCCCTTGACTTGACTCCTGAGCCATACCCCGATCCCCCAAAACACGACCAGTGGCTTGACTTTCTTTAGGCAACTCTAGAGGTTCCCCGAGAACAACCTGCCAAGCCTAGAGGAATACCAAGTTCAGCAGAGCAACTCGAGGAATGCTCCGTGGACCACAAATTGCCTGGAGTTGAGAGCTGATTGCCTGGCTTAGACTCAAGACGTATGCCAACATTCCACAAGCCCCACAAGGGTAGGCTTCTCTCATCAGTAGTAGGTGTGAGGGTGGAACCCTGAGATTTCTGCCTCAAGTGGAATATACACCGAGAAGCCCTGACTCGAAAGGAGGCCGGGTTTCCTTGCAGTGGCTTGAATACAGGCTCATTTTTCATCTCACAAGGTGAAGGGATGTCTGAATCCCCAGTGGAGTCCCTAGAGAAAGGCCTAAGTCCACGACTCCTTTCGACGGAATGCCTCACATGACTTTGACACCTCGAGCGGCATGCAGAGTTCACTGCTTCAAAAGGTGACGATGCCTGACTCCTCTTGAACATTGAGAGGAATCCCAATATTCCTGTGGCTACTGGAAAGGTACACTGGGTCTCCAGGCTCACCTCGAGAAGCGTCCCTTTGACCCTGCCAAGCCTCGAAGAGATTCCTGAGGTGTCCGTCGTAACTCGAAAGGAGTCCTGACGTCGCTGGACAAACACGAGATTTGAAAGGCCATCCCCGCCGTAACTCGAGAATATACCCCAGGTCCGCACCACAACTCGAGAAAAACCATGAGGCTTCCCCCTCAAAGCGAGATGAGGCACGATTCCCCTGCAATGCATGCAGAGCAATCCCGTGATCCCCATGAAACATGTAAGGAGACTCGACTTGCTTGATGGATCTCGAGACAATCCGCAAGAACACTATCACAAGCACAGAGGGACACTGAGGTCACACCAGCATCGCCAAGGAGCAGCATGTACCCCAAATCAACTCGAGATGAGGCCCGATTCCCCTGCCTTGACTCCAGAGCCATCCCCCGTTCCCCATCAAACACGACAGTAGCTTGACTTCATATAGGTAACTCCAGAGGTTCCCCGAGAAAAACGTGCCAAGTCTATAGAAATACCAAGTTCATAGAGGCACTAGAGGAATGCTCCGTGGACCCCAAATTGCCTGGAGATGAGAACTGATTGCCTGGCTTAGATCAAGAAGGATGCCTACTTTCCACAGCCCCTCAAGAGAAGGCTTCTCTCAGCAAAAGGTGTGTGAGGGTGGGACCCTGAGTTTGCTGCCTCAAGTGGAATATACACCGAGAAGCCCTGATTCGGATGGAGGCTGGGTTTCCTTACAGTGAATTGAATACAGGCTCCTCTATCATCTCACAAGGAGAAGGGATGTCTGAATCCCCTGTGGAGTCCCTAAAGAAAGCCCTTGGTCCCCGACTCCTTTCGACGTAATGCCTCACATTCCTTTGACACCTCGAGCGTCACGCAGAGTTCACTGCTTCAAAAGGTGACGATGCCTGACTCCTCTTGAACATTGACAGGAATCCCCATATCCCTGAGCTAATGGAAAAGGACCATGGGTCTCCCGCCTCACCTCGAGAAGCATCCCTTTGGCCCTGCCAAGCCTCGAAGATATTCCTGAGGTGTCCCTCGTAACTCGACAGGAGTCCTGACATCCCTGGATAAACAAGAGTTTTGAAGGGCCTTCCATGCCGTAACTCGAGAATATAACCCAGGTCCCTGCCTCAACTCGAGAAAAACCATGAGACTTCCCCCCCTCAAAGCGAAATGAGCCCCAATTCCCCTGCACTGCATGCAGAGCAATTCCGTGAGCCCCATGAAACATGTAAGGAGCCTCGACTTGCTTGATGGAGTTCAAGACAGTCTGCAAGAAAACTGTCACAAGTAGAGTGGGACCCTGAGGTCACACCAGCATCGCGAAGTAGCTCCATGTACCCCAAATTAACTCGAGATGACGCGCGATTCCCCTGCCTTGACTGCACAGCCATCCCGCCTTCCACATCAAAAACGACAGTGGCTTGACTTCCTTTAGGGAACACCAGAGGTTCCCCTAGAAAAACGTGCCAAGCCTAGAGGAATACCAAGTTCATAGAGCCACTCGAGGAATGCTCCGTGCACCACAAATTGCCTGGAGATGAGGGCTGATTGCCTGGCTTAGACTCAAGAAGGATGCCTACTTTCCACAAGCCCCTCAAGAGAAGGCTTCTCTCAGCAGTAGGTGTGAGGGAGGGACCCTGTGTTTGCTGCCTCAAGTGGAATATACACTGAGAAGCCCTGACTCGAAAGGAGGCCGGGTTTCCTTACAGTGACTTGAATACAGGCTCCTCTATCATCTCACAAGGTGAAGGGATGTCTGAGTCCCCTGTGGAGTCCGATAGAAAAAGGCCTAGTTCCCCGACTCCTTTCGATGGAATGCCTCACATGCCTTTGACAACTCGAGCGGAATGCAGAGTTCACTACTTCAAAAGGTGACGATGCCTGACTCCTCTTGAACATTGACAGGAATCCCATATCTCTGGGCTACTGGAAAGGGACCCTGGGTCTCCCGCCTCACCTTGAGAAGAGTCCCTTTGGCCCTGCCAAGCCTCGAAGAGATTTCTGAGGTATCCGTCGTAACTCGACAGGAGTCCTGACGTCGCTGGACAAACACGAGTTTTGAAGGGCCATCCCCATCGTAACTCGAGAATATACCGCAAGTCCCCACCGCAACTCGAGAAAAACCATGAGACTTCCCCCTCAAAGCGAGATGAGGCACGATTCCCCTGCACTGCATGCAGAGCAATCCCGTGATCCCCATGAAACATGAAAGGAGACTCGACTTGCTTGATGGATCTTGAGACAATCCGCAAGAACACTGTCACAAGCAGTGAGGGACCCTGAGGTCACACCAGCATCACGAAGGAGCTCCATGTACCCCAAAAACAACTCGAGATGAGGCCCGATTCCCTTGACTTGACTCCTGAGCCATACCCCGATCCCCAGCAAACACGACCAGTGGCTTGACTTTCTTTAGGCAACTCTAGAGGTTCCCCGAGAACAACCTGCCAAGCCTAGAGGAATACCAAGTTCAGCAGAGCAACTCGAGGAATGCTCCGTGGACCGCAAATTGCCTGGAGTTGAGAGCTGATTGCCTGGCTTAGACTCAAGACGTATGCCAACATTCCACAAGCCCCACAAGGGGAGGCTTCTCTCATCAGTAGGTAGGTGTGAGGGAGGAACCCTGAGATTTCCTGCCTCAAGTGGAATATACACCGAGAAGCCCTGACTCGAAAGGAGGCCGGGTTTCCTTGCAGTGGCTTGAATACAGGCTCATTTTTCATCTCACAAGGTGAAGGGATGTCTGAATCCCCAGTGGAGTCCCTAGAGAAAGGCCTAAGTCCCGACTCTCTTTCGACGGAATGCCTCACATGACTTTGACACCTCGAGCGGCATGCAGAGTTCACTGCTTCAAAAGGTGACGATGCCTGACTCCTCTTGAACATTGAGAGGAATCCCATATTCCTGTGGCTACTGGAAAGGTACACTGGGTCTCCAGGCTCACCTCGAGAAGCGTCCCTTTGACCTGCCAAGCCTCGAAGAGATTCCTGAGGTGTCCGTCGTAACTCGACAGGAGTCCTGACGTCGCTGGACAAACACGAGATTTGAAGGCCATCCCCCGCCGTAACTCGAGAATATACCCCAGGTCCCACCCGCAACTCGAGAAAAACCATGAGGCTTCCCCCTCAAAGCGAGATGAGGCACGATTCCCCTGCAATGCATGCAGAGCAATCCCGTGATCCCCATGAAACATGTAAGGAGACTCGACTTGCTTGATGGATCTCGAGACAATCCGCAAGAACACTATCACAAGCACAGAGGGACCCTGAGGTCACACCAGCATCGCGAAGGAGCAGCATGTACCCCAAATCAACTCGAGATGAGGCCCGATTCCCCTGCCTTGACTCCAGAGCCATCCCCCGTTCCCCATCAAACACGACAGTAGCTTGACTTCATATAGGTAACTCCAGAGGTTCCCCCGAGAAAAACGTGCCAAGTCTATAGAAATACCAAGTTCATAGAGGCACTAGAGGAATGCTCCGTGGACCCCAAATTGCCTGGAGATGAGAACTGATTGCCTGGCTTAGACTCAAGAAGGATGCCTACTTTCCACAAGCCCCTCAAGAGAAGGCTTCTCTCAGCAAAAGGTGTGTGAGGGAGGGACCCTGAGTTTGCTGCCTCAAGTGGAATATACACCGAGAAGCCCTGATTCGGATGGAGGCTGGGTTTCCTTACAGTGAATTGAATACAGGCTCCTCTATCATCTCACAAGGAGAAGGGATGTCTGAATCCCCTGTGGAGTCCCTAAAGAAAGCCCTAGGTCCCCGACTCCTTTCGACGTAATGCCTCACATGCCTTTGACACCTCGAGCGTCACGCAGAGTTCACTGCTTCAAAAGGTGACGATGCCTGACTCCTCTTGAACATTGACAGGAATCCCCATATCCCTGAGCTAATGGAAAAGGACCATGGGTCTCCCGCCTCACCTCGAGAAGCATCCCTTTTGCCCTGCCAAGCCTCGAAGATATTCCTGAGGTGTCCCTCGTAACTCGACAGGAGTCCTGACATCCCTGGATAAACAAGAGTTTTGAAGGGCCTTCCATGCCGTAACTCGAGAATATAACCCAGGTCCCTGCCTCAACTCGAGAAAAACCATGAGACTTCCCCCTCAAAGCGAAATGAGCCCCAATTCCCCTGCACTGCATGCAGAGCAATTCCGTGAGCCCCATGAAACATGTAAGGAGCCTCGACTTGCTTGATGGAGTTCAAGACAGTCCGCAAGAAAACTGTCACAAGTAGAGTGGGACCCTGAGGTCACACCAGCATCGCGAAGTAGCTCCATGTACCCCAAATTAACTCGAGATGACGCGCGATTCCCCTGCCTTGACTGCACAGCCATCCCGCCTTCCCACATCAAAAACGACAGTGGCTTGACTTCCTTTAGGGAACACCAGAGGTTCCCCGAGAAAAAAACGTGCCAAGCCTAGAGGAATACCAAGTTCATAGAGCCACTCGAGGAATGCTCCGTGCACCCCAAATTGCCTGGAGATGAGGGCTGATTGCCTGGCTTAGACTCAAGAAGGATGCCTACTTTCCACAAGCCCCTCAAGAGAAGGCTTCTCTCAGCAGTAGGTGTGAGGGAGGGACCCTGTGTTTGCTGCCTCAATGGGCATATACACCGAGAAGCCCTGACTCGAAAGGAGGCCGGGTTTCCTTGCAGTGGCTTGAATACAGGCTCCTCTTTCATCTCACAAGGTGAAGGGATGTCTGAATCCCTGTGGAGTCCCTAGAGAAAGGCCTAGGTCCCCGACTCCTTTCGACGGAATGCCTCACATGCCTTTGACACCTCGAGCGGCACGCAGAGTTCACTGCTTCAAAATTTGACGATGCCTGACTCCTCTTGAACATTGACAGGAATCCCAGTATCCCTGTGGCTACTGGAAAGGGACCCTGGGTCTCCCGCCTCACCTCGAGAAGCGTCCCTTTGCCCTGCCAAGCCTCGAAGAGACTCCTGAGGTGTCCCTCGTAACTCGACAGGAGTCCTGACTTCGCTGGACAAACACGAGGTTGAAGGGCCATCCCCGCCGTAACTCGAGAATGTAACCCAGGTCCCAGCCGCAACTCGAGAAAAACCATGAGACTTCCCCCTCAAAGCGAGATGAGGCCCGATTCCCCTGCACTGCATGCAGAGCAATCCCGTGATCCCCATGAAACATGTCAAGGAGCCTCGACTTGCTTGATGGATCTCGAGACAATCCGCAAGAACACTGTCACAAGTAGAGAGGGACCCTGAGGTCACACCAGCATCGCGAAGGAGCTCCATGTACCCCAAATCAACTCGAGATGAGGCCCGATTCCCCTGCCTTGACTCCAGAGCCATCCCCAGTTCCCCCATCAAACACGACCAGTGGCTTGACTCCCTTTAGGCAACTCCAGAGGTTCCCCGAGAACAACGGCCAAGCCTAGAGGAATACCAAGTTCAGCAGAGCAACTCGAGGAATGCTCCGTGGACCCAAATTGCCTGGAGATGAGAGCTGATTGCCTGGCTTAGACTCAAGACGTAGGCCACCTTTCCACAAGCCCCTCAAGAGAAGGCTTCTCTCAGCAGTAGGTGTGAGGGAGGGACCCTGAGTTTGCTGCCTCAATGGAATATACACCGAGAAGCCCTGACTCGAAAGGAGGCCGGGTTTCCTTGCAGTGGCTTGAATACAGGCTCTATCTTTCATCTCACAAGGTGAAGGGATGTCTGAATCCCCTGTGGAGTCCCTAGAGAAAGGCCTAGGTCCCCGACTCCTTTCGACGGAATGCCTCACATGACTTTGACACCTCGAGCGGCACGCAGAGTTCACTGCTTCAAAAGGTGACGATGCCTGACTCCTCTTGAACATTGACAGGAATCCCAATATCCCTGTGGCTACTGGAAAGGGACCCTGGGTCTCCCGCCTCACCTCGAGAAGCGTCCTTTGCCCTGCCAAGCCTCGAAGAGATTCCTGAGGTGTCCCTCGTAACTCGACAGGAGTCCTGACTCGCTGGACAAACACGAGTTTTTGAGGGCCATCCCCGCCGTAACTCGAGAATATACCCCAGGTCCCCGCCGCAACTCGAGAAAAACCATGAGACTTCCCCCTCCAAGCGAGATGAGGCCCGATTCCCCTGCACTGCATGCAGAGCAATTCCGTGAGCCCCCTGAAACATGTAAGGAGCCTCGACTTGCTTGATGGATGTCGAGACAGTCCGCAAGAACACTGTCACAAGTAGAGAGGGACCCTGAGGTCACACCAGCATCGCGAAGGAGCTCCATGTACCCCAAATCAACTCGAGATGAGGCCCGCTTCCCCTGCCTTGACTCCAGAGCCATCCCCCGTTCCCCATCAAACACGACCTGTGGCTTGACTTCCTTTAGGCAACTCCAGAGGTTCCCGAGAACAACGGGCCAAGTCTAGAGGAATACCAAGTTCAGCAGAGCAACTCGAGGAATGCTCCGTGTACCCCAAATTGCCTGGAGATGAGAGCTGATTGCCTGGCTTAGACTCAAGACGTATGCCAACTTTCCACAAGCCCCTCAAGAGGAGGCTTCTCTCAGCAATAGGTGTGAGGGAGGGACCCTGAGTTTGCTGCCTCAAGTGGAATATACACCGAGAAGCCCTGACTCGAAAGGAGGCCGGGTTTCCTTGCAGTGGCTTGAATACAGGCTCCTCTTTCATCTCACAAGGTGAAGGGATGTCTGAATCCCTGTGGAGTCCCTAGAGAAAGCCCTAGGTCCCCGACTCCTTTCGACGGAATGCCTCACATGCCTTTGACACCTCGAGCGGCACGCAGAGTTCACTGCTTCAAAAGGTGACGATGCCTGACTCTCCTCTTGAACATTGACAGGAATCCCATATCCCTGTGGCTACTGGAAAGGGACCCTGGGTCTCCCGACTCACCTCGAGAAGCGTCCCTTTTGCCCCTGCCAAGCCTCGAAGAGATTCCTGAGGTGTCCCTCGTAACTCGACAGGAGTCCTGACGTCGCTGGAACAAACACGAGTTTTGAAGGGCCATCCCCGCCGTAACTCGAGAATATACCCCAGGTCCCCGCCGCAACTCGAGAAAAACCATGAGACTTCCCCCTCAAAGCGAGATGAGGCCCGATTCCCCTGCACTGCATGCAGAGCAATCCCGTGATCCCCATGAAACATGTAAGGAGCTCGACTTGCTTGATGGATGTCGAGACAATCCGCAAGAACACTGTCACAAGTAGAGAGGGACCCTGAGGTCACACCAGCATCACGAAGGAGCTCCATGTACCCCAAAACAACTCGAGATGAGGCCCGATTCCCTGACATTGACTCCAGAGCCATCCCCCGTTCCCCATCAAACACGACCAGTGGCTTGACTTTCCTTTAGGCAACTCTAGAGGTTTCCCCGAGAAACAACCTGCCAAGCCTAGAGGAAATACCAAGTTCAGCAGAGCAACTCGAGGAATGCTCCGTGGACCCAAATTGCCTGGAGATGAGAGCTGATTGCCTGGCTTAGACTCAAGACGTATGCCACCTTTCCACAAGCCCCACAAGGGGAGGCTTCTCTCAGCAATAGGTGTGAGGGAGGGACCCTGAGATTGCTGCCTCAAGTGGAATATACACCGAGAAGCCCTGACTCGAAAGGAGGCCGGGTTTCCTTGCAGTGGCTTGAATACAGGCTCTAGTCTTTCATCTCACAAGCTGAAGGGATGTCTGACCACCTGTGGAGTCCCTAGAGAAAGCCCTAGGTCCCCGACTCCTTTCGACGGAATGCCTCACATGCCTTGACACCTCGAGAGGCACGCAGAGCTCACTGCTTCAAAATTTGACGGAGCCTGACTCCTCTTGAACATTGACAGGAATCCCAGTATCCCTGTGGCTACTGGAAAGGGACCCTGGGTCTCCCGACTCACCTCGAGAAGCGTCCTTTGACCCTGCCAAGCCTCGAAGAGATTCCTGAGGTGTCCCTCGTAACTCGACAGGAGTCCTGACTTCGTGGACAACACACGAGGTTTGAAGGGCCATCCCCGCCGTAAGTCGAGAATGTACCCCAGGTCCCCGCCGCAACTCGAGAAAAACCATGAGGACTTCCCCCTCCAAGCGAGATGAGGCCCGATTCCCCTGCACTGCATGCAGAGCAATTCCGTGAGCCCATGAAACATGTAAGGAGCCTCGACTTGCTTGATGGATCTCGAGACAGTCCGCAAAAACACTGTCACAAGTAGAGAGGGACCCTGAGGTCACACCAGCATCGCCAAGGAGCAGCCATGGGCCACAAATCAACTCGAGATGAGGCCCGATTCCCCTGCATTGACTCCAGAGCCATCCCCGTTCCCATCAAACACGGACTGTAGCTTGACTCCCTTTAGGCAACTCCAGAGGATTCCCCGAGAAAAAACGTGCCAAGTCTATAGAAATACCAAGTTCTAGAGGCATCCTCACTAGAGGAATGCTCCGTGGACCCCAATTTGCCTGGAGATGAGAACTGATTTGCCTGGCTTAGACTCAAGAGGGATGCCTACTTTCCACAAGCCCCTCAAGAGAAAGGCTTCTCTCAGCAAAAGGTGTGAGGGAGAGGGACCCTGAGTTTGCTGCCTCAAGTGGAATATACCCGAGAAGCCCTGATTCGGTAGGAGGCTGGGTTTCCTTACAGTGAATTGAATACAGGCTCCTCTATCATCTCACATGGAGAAGGGATGTCTGAATACCCCTGTGGAGTCCCTAAAGAAAGCCCCTAGGTCCCCGACTCCTTTCGACGTAAATGCCTCACATGCTTTGACAAACTCGAGCGTCACGCAGAGTTCACTGCTTCAAAAGGTGACGATGCCTGACTCCTCTTGGAACATTGACAGGAATCCAATATCCTGAGTAATGGAAAGGGACCATGGGGTCTCCCGCCTCACCTCGAGAAGCATCCCTTTTGCCCTGCCAAGCCTCGAAGATATTCCTGAGGTGTCCCTCGTAACTCGACAGGAGTCCTGACGGTCCCTGGAGAAACAAGAGTTTTGAAGGGCCATCCCCATGCCGTAACTCGAAATATAACCCAGGTCCCCTGCCTCAACTCGAGAAAAACCATGAGACTTCCCCCTCAAAGCGAAATGAGCCCCTATTCCCCTGCACTGCATGCAGAGCAATTCCGTGAGCCCCATGAAACATGTAAGGAGCCTCGACTTGCTTGATGGATGTTCAAGACAGTCCGCAAGGAAACTGTCACAAGTATAGAGAGGGACCTGAGGTCACACCAGCATCAGTGAAGGAGCTCCATGTACTCCCAAATTAACTCGAGATGAGGACCGCGATTCCCCCTGCATTGACTGCACAGCCACATCCCGCTTTCCACATCAAAACGACAGCGGCTTGACTTCCTTTACGGCAACACCAGAGGTTCCCAGAGAAAAACGTGCCAAGCCTAGAGGAATACCAAGTTCAGCATAGAGCAACTCGAGGAATGCTCGGTTGCACCCCAAAATTGCCTGGAGATGAGAGCTGATTGCCTGGCTTAGACTAAGAAGGATGCCAAACTTTCCACCAGGGGGGCCCTCAAGAGGAAGGCTTCTCTCAGCACGTAGGTGTGAGGGAGGGACCCTGTGTTTGCATTGCTCAATTGGATATACACTGAGAAGCCTGACTCGAAAGGACGCCGCGGTTTCCTTGCAGTGGCTTGAATACAGGCCTCCTCTTTCATATCACAAGGTAGAAGGGATGTCTGATATCACCTGTGGAGTCCCTAGAGAAAGGCCTAGGTCCCCGACTCCTTTCAACGAAATGCCTCACATGGACTTTGACACCTCGAGCGGCACGCAGAGTTTCACTGCATCAAAAGTGTCGATGCCTGACTCCTCTTGAACATTGACAGGAATCCCAATATCCCTGTCGCTACTGGAAAGGGACCCTGGGTCTCCGTCCCCGACTCACCTCGTAGATTGAAGTTGTTACCTTTTGGCCTGACTCCTCAAAGCCTCGAAGAGACTCCTGAGGTGGTCCCCTCGTAACTAGGACAGGGAGTCCCAGACGTCGCTGGGACAAAACTCGAGTGTTGAAGGGTCCATCCCGGCACCGTAACTCGGAATATTCAACCCAGGTCCCCTAGCCGCAATTGAGAGATAAAACCTAATGAGACTTCACCGCCTCAAAGTGAAATGCATGCCCGATTCCCCTTCATTGCATGCAGAGCAATCCGTGATCTCCATGAAAAAATATAAGGAGCCTCGACTTCTAAATGGATCTCGAGTACAATCCCAAGAAAAACTGTAAAAGTAAGAGTGACCCTGGTCAACCACACGCCAAAGCCCCATGAACCCCAAATAAATTGAGATCAAGCCCATTCCCTGCCTAAATGCAAGCCATCCCACTTCCACATCAAACAAAATGGCCGATTTCCCTTTTAAGGCAACCCAAGGGGGTTTTCCCCAGAAAAACGGCCAGCCTAGAGGAAACAAGTTCGTGTCCCCCCAAAAAGCCCGGGGACCCAAATTCCCCTGGATATGAGGGCTAAATGCCGGGCTTAGACTCAAGAAAAGCCTATTTCCACAAACCCCTCAAAAAAGGGCTTCTCTCAGCAGTGGGGTTGAGTGCGTGCCCCTGGTTTGCTCCCTAATTTTAAAATACCTAAAGCCCTAACTAAAAGGGATGCTTGTTTTCCTGGGGGCTTAATACAGGCCCCTTTCATCTAAAAAAGGAAAGGGGATTCTAAATCCCTTGGGGAGCCCTTGAGAAACCCAGGTCCCCAAATCCTTTCAACGAAAACCCCCATACTTTGCCTCGACGGGACGCAGATTTCACTGCACAAAAACGTGAGCTGACTCTCTTGAACATGAAGGAAACCAATACCCCGTGGCTATGAAAGGGACCCTGGTCTCCCGCCTCACATGTGAAGCGCCCTTTGGCACTACCCAACCCAAAGAATTATGAGGGGTCCCCCAAACAGACAGGGTCCCGACGCGCGGACAAACACAGGTTAAGGCCATCCCCCCCCCCCCCTAACTCGAGAAAATAAACCGTCCCTCCGCAATCGAGAAAAACCCCGAACTTCCCCCCAAAAAAGAAAATGCCCGATTTTCCCATTCATTGCATGCAAGGGAATCCCTTTATCCACATGAAACATGTAAAGCCCGATTCTTGATGTATCCAGCAAACCCCAAGAAACGTCACAATAAGAGGGGCGCTGAGGCCACAACTCACGAAGGGCTCCATTTCCCCAAAACAAATCGAGAAGGCCCAAACCCTTTTATTGACTTCTGAGCCCTACTCCATCCCCCCAAACACACCAGGGCTTAAATTTCTTAGGCAATTAGAGGTTCCCCGAGAAAAACCCGCAAACCTTAGGAAAACACGTTTACAAGCAAACCCAGGAATGCTCCATGGGGCCAAATTGTCTGGAGTTTTGGGGCTGATTGCCTGGCTTAGACTCAAGACTATGCCAAATACCCAAAAACCCAAAGGGGGGGCTTCTTCATCGTGGTGGAGGGGGAACCCCCCGGGTTTTTTGTCAAGTGGGAAAATACACGAGAAGCCCTGGACTCGAAAGGAGGCCGGGTTTCTTGCAGTGGCTTGAATACAGTCTAGTCTTTCCTTCACCGGTGAAGGGATGTCTGCACCACCTGTGGAGTCCCTGAGATAGCCCTAGTTCTCCGACTCCTTTCGATGGGAATTGCCTCACATGCCTATGACACCTCGAGAGGCAAGCAGAGCTCACTGCTTCAAAAGGTGATCGGAAGCCTGATCCTTCCTTGATCATTGACAGAAATCCAGTATCCCTGTGGCTACTGGAAAGGGGTCCCTGGGTCTCCCGACCTCACATCGAGAAAGAAGCGTCCCTTTTGACCTTGCAAAGCCTCGAAGACGACTCCTGAGGTGTCCGTCATAACTCGACAGGAGTCATGACTTCGTGGAGAACAAACACGAGGGTTGAAGGGCCATCCCGCCATCGTAAGTCGAGAATGTTCGCAGGTCACCGACGCAAACTCGAGAAAACCATGTGACCTCCCCCTCCATGCGAGATGAAGCACCGATTCCGCTGCAATGCATACAGAGCAATTCCGTGAGCCCCATGAAAGCATCAAAGGATGCCTCGACATGCTTTGTATGGGATGTTGAGACTATTCCACAAAAACACTGTCACAAGTGGGAGAGGGACCCCTGAGGTCACACCAGCATTGGGACGAAGGAGCTCCATGTAACCCCAAAACAACTCGAGATGAGGCCCGCTTTCCCCTGACATTGGACTCCAGAGCCAATACCCCAATTTCCCATCAAAACACGACCAGTGAGGCATTGACTCCCTTTAGGCAACTCCAGAGGTATCCCCGAGAAACAACGGGCCCCACAGTCTGAGGCTGAGAGTACCAAGTTCAGCAGAGCAACTCGAGGAATTGCATCGTTGTAACCCAAAATTGCCTCGAGATGAGAGCTGATTTCCTGGCTTAGACTCAAGACGTAGGCCACTTTCCACAAGCCCCAACCCCCCTCTTTAGAGGAGGCTTATCTCATCAGCAATAGGTATGTGAGGAGGAACCCTGAGATTGCTGCCTCAATGGGCATATACACCGAGAGATAGCCCTGACTCGAAAAAGGAGGCCCTGGTTTCCTTGCAGTGGCTTGAATACAGTTAGTCTTTCCTCATCTCACAAGGTGAAAGGGATGTCTGCCCACCTGTGGAGTCCATCTAGAGAAAGCCCTAGGTCCCACGAACTCCTTTCGACGGAATGCTCACATGCCTCTGACACCTCGAGAGGCATGCAGAGGAGCTCACTGCTTCAAAAGGTTTGACGGAGCCTGACTCCTCTTGAACATTGACAGGAATCCAGTATCCCTGGTGGCTACTGGAAAGGGACCCTGGTCTCCGACTCACCTCGAGAAGCGTCCCTTTTGCCCTGCCAAGCCTCGAAGAGACTCCTGAGGTGTCCCTCGTAACTCGACAAGGAGTCTGACATTCGTTGAACAAACACGAGGGGTTGAAAGGGCCATCCCCGCAGTAAGACGAAAAATTAAATAAATACCCCCAGGTCCGCAAGCCACAACTCGAGAAAAACCATGAGCTTCCCCCTCAAAGCGAGATGAGGCAACGATTCCCTGCAATGCATGCAGAGCAATTCAGCCGTGAGCCCCATGAAACATGTCAGGAGACCTCGACTTGCTTGATGGCCATATGTCGAGACAGTCCGCAAGAACACTGTCACAAGTAGAGAGGGACCCTGAGGTCACACCAGAAGGCATCGCGAAGGAGCTCCATGTACCCCAAATCAACTCGAGACTAGGCCCGCCTTCCCCTGCTTTGACTCCAGAGCCATCCCCCCCTTCTAGCCCCATCAAACACGACCTGTGGCTTGACTCCCTTTAGGCAACTCCAGAGGTTCCCCGAGAAAGAATCGTGTAGAGCCAAGTCTAGAGAGTACCAAGTTCAGCAGAGCAACTCGAGGAATGCTCCGTGTACCCCCAATTGCCTCGAGATGAGAGATGATTCCCTGGCCTGGACTTAGACTCAAGATTGTTTGGTGTTTAATGTATTATATATATTTTTATTTTTTAGACCTTACTGTTTCACAAGCCCCTCAAGAGGAGGACTTCTTCTCAGCAATAGGTATGAGGGAGGGAACCATGATTGTTGCTGCCTTCAATGGGAATATATACACCGAGAAAGACCCTGACTCGAAATGGAGCGCTAGGGTTTCCTGCCAGTGGCTTGAATACAGTCTAGTCTTTCATCTCACAAAGCTGAAAGGGATGTCTGCACACCTGTGGAGTCCCTAAGAGAAAGCCTAGGTCCCCGGTGACTCCTTTCGAACGGAATGCCCTCACATGCCTTTGACACTTCGAGAAGCACGCAGTGTTCATCTGCTTCAAAATTTTGACGGATGCCTGACTCCTTCTTGAACATTGACAGGAATCCCAGTCATAATTACCTGTGGCTACATGGAAGGGACCCATGGGTCTCCCGACTCACCTCGCGAGAAGCGTCCCTTTTGCCCTGGCTGCCAAGCCTCGGAAGAGATTCCTGAGGTGTCCCTCGTAACTCGACAGGACGTCCTGACTTCGTTGGAACAAACACGAGGGTTGAAGGGCCCATCCCGCCGTACACAACTTGAGAATGTAATCCAGGTCCCCGCCACAACTCGAGAAAAACCATGAGGAGACTTCCCCCTCCCAAGCGAGATGAGGCCGATTCCCCTGCACTGCATGCAGAGCAATTTTTTTTCCGTGAGCCCCCTGAAACATGTCAGGAGCCCCTCGACTTGCTTGATGGATGTCGAGACAGTCTGCCAAAACACTGTCAACAAGTATGAAAAGTGAGAGGGGACCTCTGAGGTCAAACCCAGCATCGCGAAGGCGATCTCCGGTGGGCCCCCAAATCAACTCGAGATGAGGCCGATTCCCCTGCATTGGACTCTCCAGAGCCTTCCCCCCGGATCCCATCAAACACGACCTGAGGCTTGACTACCTTTAGGCAACTATCCAGAGGTTCCTCCGAGAAACAACGGGCCAAGTCTAGAGGTACCAAGTTCCAGCAGAGCAACTCGAGGACTGCCTCCGTGTTAACCAACGATTGCTCGATGATGAGAGCTGATTCCTGGCTTAGACTCAAGACGTAGGCCACCCTTTCCACAGCCACTCAAGAGGAGCTTCTCTCAGCAATAAGTGTATGAGGGAGGGACCATGATTTTGCTGCCACAATGGGCATATACACGAGAAGCCCTGACTCGAAAGGGGGCGGGTTGGTTTCCTTGCAGGGTTTGAATA